>JASSRZ010000524.1:0-12806 GCA_032164315.1 Malacoctenus gilli
ACCGTCACTCGTAAGAGTCACTCGTAACAAGGTTCCACTCGTGTTGCTACAAGTAGCCTGTTCAGGGGGGAAAAAAAGTGAAGTCCAGGAGGGGGAAAAAAATCTTCTTGGTCTGTGTTAAGAAAACGTAACTGAACCTATTCATTCAATTGCAATCCTCTGATTTGTTTGTGCAGCGGCGAGTGATGCATTGATTACAGGGACACGCTCCAGCGATCAGGAGAAGCGCTGCACTCCCGTCAGACTCCGCGCTGCCCCGAGTGTTTGCCCATCACCCGGCAACACGATGGGACGTGCCGCCTTGTGAAAGCGTGCCCCTTTATGTCTGTGATATCTGTTGTCGACCATTTCTTCCTGCAGCCGCTCGCGCTGGTTGTCTTTGGGAGTGCGTAGTTACAGTTTATGTCCTGGATTTCTTGTTTGGAATGTGCGGTTTTGACAACCTCCAAACAGGCAATGCTTCGAGGTACCCTTGGGGTCTCCTGGGCCCTCAGAGGGGGTTGGGGGATGGGCACCCCAGCCCACCTTTATAACACTTATCTTAAAAAGGTGCAATAAAATGATGCTTTAATAATTGTTGTAACAAGATATTAATACTACAAATAATTCACATCACAGTCGGTGTTTGTGGTTGTGTTGTGGTTACATAGTTGCACGAGCATCAATTCTCCACACCAAACAAACTTTCCGCCGACTGCAACGTAATCTGATGTTAACCACCCAAACGTCACCGATTCCAATGAGTTTTCAGTGGGAAACTAGACCCGCCGTTTCACTGAAAAGGTGGAACTATTGGTTTAAAAGAGCGCCTCGGTCCGCCGCCCGAAAACAAGCGCTCCTGTGTTGTGTCCGCTGGCACCGAGCCAGGCAGGGATTCCTGGCAAACACCAGGCAGACAGACGAATCAGGCCGCTGGCAGCTTCGCAGACAGATAGCAGACAGCCACCGAACCCGGGAGCTCGACACAAAGAGAATGATGTCATGCTGTCTCCTGCCCGCCAGCGCGGGCCCCTTCACAGTCAACGTTGGCGCTATTAGCAGGAGTGCCTGCAAGAGTCCGGCCCATTAGGAAGGTGGCGACAAACCACAAAGTACTCTGATTAAAGGCGGCGGAGGGGAGCGCCGCGCCGCACCGCGCCGCACCGCCGAGGATCCCCCGCTCCGTCCAAGCTGCCTGCAAAGCGTTGCATCGGCCGCCCGGTCGTAACTCGACCCCAGCGGGATGAAATTGACAATTCATAAGCAAAGTGGAGATGTGGGCGTGTCCCAAAGTGAGATCATTCCTGTTATTCCTCAACCCCCCCCCACCCTTCAGACATACCTTAGGGGGTATTTCAGAGAGAGAACGAATATATGTGATGGCGGGGGGCCTAAATTAGATTAAAAGTGAGGGGACTTTCAGGCCACATCTGAAAGGAAATGTGAGTCAGTGAATTTCCAGGCCTTTTCTTCCTTCTTCCAGGAAATGATTTAAAACAAAACCTGAGTTTTCGGGGCGTGAAACGTTGGACAGATTGCACTCCCAATGTGTGTGGATGTGTGAAAGTCCACAACGCATGACACCATGGCACCGAATCCATCAACAACCAGTGAAGGTTTAGACTTTTCTTCGTTTGACATTACTTTAACATTACCTGAAGCCTGAAGTTCCACATTGTCCTAATTTCGCAGTGAGTCCTCTAACCTTGTTTAAATTCTTAAACGCTTAACTTTCTGCTTAACTTTCTAAATGTTCCCCTCGACGACTCCGTCTCTGAGGGCAAATGGTTTCGTTTGCGTGTGAAAAGGGTCGAATGCGACAAATTCCGAGTTTGCGGGAGAGATCCCCCTCCGCTTATCTCACCACCTGGAGCAGACCACCAGCAGAGCCTGTCATCACCTGAAGCCTCCCGCTCTCTTCCCCACTGTTCAGCTCCACTGTGAGACTCGGGGGTTCGGGCCTGCATTGTGATGCAGCTCTTTGTCCTGCCGGCCGCCTGCCGGCCCTTTCACACCTCGGTGTGGCCTCCTCCCGCCACACCTGGGAGCAGATTATCTGCTGACCATTCTCTCCCCCACAGCCACCCCCACCCCCACCCCCGCGCTCGCCGTTGCTTCCTTTCACTTCTCGGTTTGCCTCGAGTGTCTCCTTTCGGCCGCACCTTGTCACCCCCCCCCCCCCCCATCTGATCGGCCGACCTCGGGGTCGAGGCCGGAGCTCCCAGCGTAGGGTTACTGTACTGTACCGCTGATCCGTAAGACGAGGAAAGTTCTTGGGTCATGCCAAGGAGAGGGACACCCCCACCCCCCCACCCCCTACTCATCCCGACTGGCTGCAGACGCTGATGTCATGGCGGGGTGCCTTCAGGGATGGGCGGTAGACTGGTGATGTCACGGCGCGCTTGGAAATCTGGTGGGCTACGAATGTGCTCCACATTAGACAGATGACGGGAAACGAGCAGAGCACTGTCATCTGACGCAGTTCATAAAAGCTGGGGGGGGGGGGGGTCGCGAACTGGCCAATGGCCTTCAGCGTGTGTGTCCTTGTTGTTGTGCTGTTTGTCATCACTTTCTTTGCGGCCACACTCCCTAAATCACGACCGTGCCTTCGCGAGCCAAGGTGACCTTGGATGAGCTCGCTGTAATTCTAGGACGGTGACGAGCGAGGAAAACCACAAAGATGTTCCACGTCGGACGGCCGCGGTGTTATTGTTTGTTTGTCTGTTTCGGAGATCCGCGCCGGCAGCGGTCAGTCCGAGGCGCCACCTATGACCTTGTAAGAGAGAAGCGGTGAAAAATTCATGAGGGGGGAAATTCAACCTCTTGTTTTCTTTTCTTTTTTTTATTTCGGCACTCCGAAACGTCCACGGTTTACGAACGAGGTTTCACTCCATTCACCCGGGCAGAAGACGTGGGTGTAACCGTGTAACCGGGGAGGAGGGCGGGCTGTGATAATGTGATTTATATCTCAAACGTGAACACTGCAGCTGCATGCTGGTCAAGTTTTACACTGCGTTACGGAGTCGTGAGCTAAGGAGCGACGACGCATCAGTTCTGCCTGTGTGCTGACTGCCGGAAACGCAGCTGGCTGGGCGTCACAAACTCTCACGAGGGGGCTTGAAGCCACCAATTACAAATATTCATCTAACTTGTCATCAAAGTTTAGCATTTTGGGCTTCTTGTACTTTTGATGAGTTAGATAGTTTCAAAGTACATTATTTTAATTTTACTTGAAGTACTAATCAGCTGTCAAATATCACCTGGCCCTCAAATATTCATCTTTTCATACGATTAAAATGCATTTTGATCATATCTGACTGTCTGTACCAAATTGTACCATCAAATTACTTTTAAAACAGTTGTGGTCAACTATTCAGTCAATAAATGACTAAAGTATAACTCATGATTTGATATCATAAATGGCTTTAGCTATAATCATAATTCATGTTTGCAAAAAAAACCCCAAGGAAAATGATTGCTTTTCACTTTTCTTTTTTTTTTTTTTTTAACTTACAGCAGTAAAATCTTTGGCTTAATTGCAGAGAAATGCACTTTAAACGTTGACTTTTTTCATCGATGAGTTTTGTTCCCTTGATGAATTTAATAGACTGCCGGCTCTTCACAGTGTGAACAAATAAGCCTTAAAATGAATGAATCCCAATATTACGGAAAAGATCTTTAAAGAAATACACTGAAATAATCTGACCTCCCAACAAATCTTCAGTATCTTTTTCCAGCTGTGACAGTCACTGACACGTTACACCTCCACATATTAACACAGCATTAATTTCTATCCACTTTTATTGGTCTGAACGTGGTTGGAAAAGCTGCTGCACATGCCTGAGGACATGTTTATGTTACCCCCCCATCCACCCACCGCCCAAAAAAGGTGTTTTTATGACTCTTGTGCGCACCCCTGTGGCCTGCGCTGACTGTGCAGCTCTGAAATAACCTGAGTGTGACGTGAGGGTTGTCTTTGATCAAGTGTGCGAGCGTAAATACATCCATCCATGCGGGCTGGAGCTCACAAAAAAACCCCAACACAAACAGGTACTTTAAACAACACATGACCCTGAACTCTCACGCTCCAGCGGGAGGCCGAGCCGGCTCCTCCCCCGTTCCTCGCACCCGCTGCAGATACTCCGAAGTTCTTCCGAACCCTTTGATCACCAAATCCATTTACGCCGCCGAGCTGCATGATGGTGGGAGTGCCTCGCCTGTCAGACGCTTATGGATCGTGTCGTACGGAGGGTGAGGTCACCCGGCAAGCGCATAGCTGCTCTGCCTCACTGTCGCTTTTCTAATTGGACCGACAGGCGGGGGTCATTTCTCTCCCGAGCACATGCTCCTGATCTCCTCAGCGGGATTGACGCCGGCGACGTTTCGTACCCAGCGGACACAAATATTGACGCACGCATCCAGATGTATGAGCGGTGACGTCCGACGCGCGGCCGACTGCATGTGCCGTAGACGGCAGGTGATCCGCCGACCTCGGCGATGAGAAGTTCAGGGAAATGGGAAGGGGGGGGGGGCGCCGCCGCACGTGAGGGCTCGGAGCACATGGACGGCGGTCGACCGTGTCCGTGCATCCCACAGGCCACCAGCTGTCCTGCCTGGTTGTGCAGTGGCATCGCCAGGGGGGGGTTTTGGGGGGGGGGGGGGCTCGGAGAAGAATGACAAACGCATAGCTTCGCCACGGTGGCGGGAACAACAGAGCGATGGCATGAAGGCAAGGGCTCCATTAAGGGTTATCAAATATTCATCTGCCATACGGCACCAAGCCCCCAGGGTCTTGCCCCCTCTCTCGCACAGTTGTATAACTAACCAATGAGAAAGCTGTCCTTGAAAACAACAACAACTGAGAATGCAGAACCTGAAGAGGAGCAAGTCCTGTTGCTATTGTCATGCTCACTGACCATCTCTCCACATTCACACATTTATCTGTGCTGCAAGGAACCGCTTACACAGTCATATCGCCGCAACCAAGGCAAACGCCTGGAATACGTTCACACTGAAGCAGAATTCAGTCCATTTGGTCTCTCCAATCCTACAGCTTCCTGTATAGGCCACATGGTGGCATGGCGGTCATCATTCTCTCTCCTCAGAGTGTGCTGGACACTGGGAATCACAAGCTAAGGTCACTTTTTCTGACTTAAACTTTACCAAATCGTAATCCTCTCCAGCAACCAATTAGGCTGTGTTATAACTCTACTTATACAGTTATATGAACTGAATGAATGGATTGCCTGCCACTATCCAATTAAATAACCTACAGTAGGAGTACTTTAAACTTTCATTTGAGTAATATGTAAGTGATTGTTTTTTAACTTGTAATTGAGTACAGTGGTCATCATTGGAAAGTATTTCTCCTACCTTTAAGAGGATTAGTTGGAAAGTAAAAACAAGCCAACCAAGGCAGATCGCATTGGCAAGCATCACTGACCATCTAATCTGATCCATCTACTGACTGTTTAAGAGGCGAACAGTTGCTGTTTGATCTCACCTGCATTGCCTGAAGCATTGCCATTTTGGGCAGCGGGCATCCGTGTATGCCGTTTTGGGGCAAAAAAAGAACAAAAGAAAAAGGAAAAAAAAGGAAAAAAAACAGTTTTTTGGGCTTTCCCGGGTCATTTTGCCCCAAATCAACTTAATTTTTGCACAGGAGGGTGTTTCTGGGCAGGGGGCATCTGTCTATAACGTTTTGGGGCAAAAAAAAAAATTTCCCAAATTTTTTTCATTTTTTTGGCCATTTTGGTTTCGTTTTTTTCAAACAGTTTTTTGGGCTTTCCCGGGTCATTTTGCCCCGAATCAACTTAATTTTCGCACAGGAGGGCGTTTCTGGGCACAGGGCATCCGTGCATGCTGTTTTGGGGCAAAAAATATATATATATTTTGGGGGGTAAAAAATAAGGCGATTTTTTGAAAAAAAAATGGCACAAAAATGGCTAAAATAGTGGCGCTTTCAGACCGGGACAGGGCCTATAAACCCATTTAGCACTGCTAGCGAGGCGGTAATAGGTTTAGCAGGCTGGCGGCCCAGCTGTATTGTCATTATCCAACTTTTGACAACCACAGAGGAGCTCCGGTTTGTTCCTCTGAAAGGCTCTGTCATCAGTCAGTTTATGGTCGGCTTCTGCGCTGCAATGCGGCAACGTTTTGTACTTCGGGGGGGCGACATTTTTTTTAGGTTTTTTTGTTTTGTTTCAACACAACCGAGAATTTACAACCGTTTTTCAGTGTTGACGGCCGTCTGGGTGTGGGAAAAACGATTCCCCTGAAATCCATGTGGGAGGACCCGTTGCTCCTCTTAGCTACAAATGAAGTCTGTCATCTCACATACGTGTACAGCATGCAAACTAAATGCAAACCTCGTCTGTTACAAACATTTTGCTCACTTTTGTTTGCATCTCGTAGAGGAAAAAACACTTGGATTTGCATCATGGGCTCAGGACACCAACAAGAGTCCTTTTGGTGGTCCAACATCAGTATATTATGTCATGAGCCCAGTTCGAATACTGTTTCGGGAGTTATTAAGATTAATAAAGATATCTTGGCAAATTGCTAAATTGTCATGATGTGTCTTGGTATGTAATTCTTGTATAACATCTTGTAATTTATATTTGCTATTTGCTTCTATTCTATGTTTTGAATAAATGGGGTTTCAAGCATCGGTTTTCACCTTTTCTTTTGTCATTATATCATTTATCTTTGTCAACTGTAACTCCAGTCTTTTGATCCTATTTTAATACAAGTTTTTCATCTCTTTTCTTTAGCTTCCTTTGCTGAAAACCATTTTAAAAGGACTGTTTGCTTTTCTCTCCTTGTTTTGGGAAGCCCTGAGGCATTGATGCAACAGTTGCATCAAGGCGATGGATGAAAGCAGGTCAGTTGGACAAAGCAGGTTAGTTGGACATCTGGCACCTGGATGCCGTCCGCGGCACCAGGTGCCAGATGTACTACAGAGATAACGGTGGGAACTGGACCCAGCAAGCAAATCATTTGCAATGTAAATCAAGCAGGAAGAACAGCGGTGGTATAAATGTCGGCCCCACGCAATGAGTGCATCCGAGACGTGGGCTGCTGGAAGGCGGGCAGCACCGAACCCTGTCGTCTGATAACCTGTTCACAAAAACCCTGCGCGGGTTTCCTCTGCCCCAGAGGATCATGGGCCCTCTGCATGGGAACCATCACTGCATGTTTGTGGCGATAATGATCCTCCTGCTCTCTGTGAGGAGTCACGGGACCAACGTGTGTGAGTACATTTATCTGGTAACTTCCGAGGAACCTGTTTCTGGTGTGTCATTTCCGTTTGTTCTCACAGGTACAAATGACACTGAGGAGTGGCCCGATATGCTTTTCATCAGTGGCGGAAGCAACGGCAGCAGCGCTTCTTTTACATCAAGTGAGCCCAACAAATAGATAAACAAAAAAAAATGAAATCCTTCAGGTGAAGGATTACGGAACAGAACTAAAGTTTGCAAAAAATGGATTTCAGATGCTGAGGAGGAAACACAAGTGAGATTTTGCTTCTGTTCCAACATGCATGTGAACGCAACGAGCGAAGGTTCGATTCCCCAGCCTCTGGACCAAGTGTGTGTCTTTATAGCTTGACGGACGTGTGACGGTGATGTGATTTGTGTCTGCAGAGTGCTGCTGCAGTCCACATTTTAACTGCTCGGTTGCAGTGACGTATCAAGATGAAAACTCCACTGGGTTTACGGCCAGTGGCACCTTGTCCAAGCAGGACATCGGGCTAACGGCAGAGCTGCCAGCTCACTTCTTATGTGTGCCAACAAGCTACAATGAAAAAGGTACCTTTACAGGCTGCCCCCTATTGGCCGAAATCTATCATTTCAAAGAATTCCCTCTTAAACACCCTCTTTTATGTTGCAGGCTTCTTTTGGAAGAGCCATCATGACCTGAAAATGGGTACACTTTAAAAACAGCATTGCCTTTTATGTTGCTCGGCAACACAAATGTGAGAGCTCCTTAACATTGTATAACGTTTCAATTTGTTTTAGGAATCCAGATTGTTAGCCTGCAGCACCAAGCCCTGGATGGCCTCGGTGGAGATGCTCTTCATAACAACAGCGGTATCCTTGGATTTCGCCATTTTAAATTCAGAAAAAAAAACAATGATGTGAAATCTACTGTTTGTGTTTGGACTTGCAGGTTGGTCTTTCACAAGCTTACGCATTTCCACGAGCCTCAACTTCAGCTCCTGTGTGCTTACGAAAGAGCACAGGACAGGGTGGCAGGGGGGCACGACCACCGCGGGTCCCGTCCAGAGCACTGATGGGGTCACCCCCCCATTTTCAAACGACACAGGGTGGCAGGGGGGCACGACCACCGCGGGTCCCGTCCAGAACACTGATGTGGTCACCCCCCCATTTTCAAACGACACATCGGGGGAGGGGGGCACGACCACCGCGGGTCCCGTCCAGAGCACTGATGGGGTCACCCGCCCATTTTCAAACGACACAGGGTGGCAGGGGGGCACGACCACCGCGGGTCCCGTCCAGAGCACTGATGTGGTCACCCCCCCATTTTCAAACGACACATCGGGGGAGGGGGGCACGTCCATCACGGTTCCCGTCCGGGACGGTGATGAGGTCACCAGCCCCGAAAAAGCAGCGTGAGTATCAGCCAGGACAGGTTGCCGGTTCATCAGTCCGGATCACGTGCACTCAATTTAGAGCTGAGCTGATTCAATGACAATTGTCAATTGCCTGTAAGTGTTAATGCTAAAGTAAAGGTCAGCTGGTTTCGGGGGCTTCTGGCCCATGGCTATGCGTTTGACAGGCCCGATTTGGAGAAAACAGGCCCACAGGCAAGCACGTGTTCCTCATGAGGGGTGTGAGTCTGAGCAGTTGTTTGTGCTCCCATCGCAGGAACCTGATGAAAAACCTTTCCTTCCTCGTGGAGCAGATGGGCAACGCCAGCACGGCTGCCGTCACAATAGGCCAAGTGCGGGGGGTCATCACTCGGGTCCCCCCGCGGAAACAGCCCGGCCTCTACTTTCACAGGGTGGCGAGCGGCGACGTCCACGTGCGTGGGTCGCGGTGCCGCGAGAGCAGAACACGCGGCGCTCAGGGCCAGCTTCCGATTCGCTGACGATGTATCCTAACCGTTGCAGAAGTGGGATGAAAAGGGACCCCTGGAGCCAGCCGACACTCATTCCGTCTCGATCCCACCACAGGCCGCTGCGATGGCAGCGGAACGAAACGGCTCGTTTGCTGCAGTTATGTTTTTCCCAGAAATGTACCAGGTAACAGCAAACGTGGCCCGATAAGGTCTTCCTGAAACAAATGCTGGTGTTTATTGTGCCTTTCCCTTGAAACAGGACGACCCTACGAGTGCCTTCTTATATAACCAAGTCGTGGGGATCGAAATGGGAGTGCAAATTCAAAATGTGTCTGAAAGCATCACCATAGAATTCAACGGCGTGACAGAGGTAAAAAAAAAAGAAGAAAAAAGAACGGATGCACAGGACAAATACGCAGTCCTCGGATTACATAGCTTTAATGATTCTCTCTTTATTCTTGTTTTTCTCTGGTAGAATGGAAGCATCTTTTCTTGCAGGTCTTGGGATGGTGAAGGTAATAAAACTATACATTATTGCATAATCATTTGATTATGTCTTTCATAAGTAATCAGTCACTTGCAAACAAAAAATCAGGGCAGTGTGTGTCTTCAGTCATTTCAATAAAATCATTCCTCCTTGGAGTCTCATGGTCTTTCTGCTACTCTCCACCAGGGGGCACTCCAGTCTGGATAACGGACGGCTGTCGAACACATCAGACCAACGGCAGCGTCAGCTGCCTGTGCTCTCATCTGACCTTCTTTGCCATACTGATGGTGAGACAGCGGAAGTTTCCGTGCTCCCCGTCTTGCTCGTGCTCACTGCTGAGGCGTTCCGTTGCGCTGTCCGGTTTTTTTTTTTCAGTCACCTCCGCCGGGAAACATGAGCGCCTCAGACCTGAGGTCTCTGACCCGGATCACATCATCGGGCTGTGGCCTGTCGCTGATATTCCTGCTGCTCGCTCTCTCCATGCACTGCCTCATCAGGTCAGAGACACCGGAATCCCCCCCCCCCCCCCACACACACACAATGCTTCACACACCTGACATGCCCACTTGCTCCAACAGAAGGGGGAAGGCCAACCTCTCCACTCAGATCCTGGTCCAGCTGCTCGTCGCCACGTCGACCCTGAACCTGTCCTTCCTGGTCAACGAGAGCATCGGTTGCCTGGGACACTTCGGTGCATGCGTGGCCATCGCAGCCCTCCTGCACTACAGCCTGCTGGCCACGTTCACCTGGTTCCTCGTGCAGGCGCTGCACCTCTTCCTCAGCTTCCACAGCGTCCCGTCCGGAGTGGCGCTGTACTTTGAGAAGATCTGCGTCGCGGGATGGGGTGAGACGTCCTGGGGTGGTAGTGGCGGCGGTTGTGGTGGGTGGGGAGGGGGGCTCTGAGTACAGAGCCAGCATGGGGAGGGGGGGCGGGGGAGCTCTGAGTGGACTCATACAGTTTGTTGTTTCCTCAGTCACACCAGCGGTGGTGGTGATCCCACTCCTGGGCTTGCAAAAATATGGCTTGCTTACATTTCACACCGACGACGGAGGACAAGTGAACATGTGAGCAACTTTTACGAACTGTTAGTTTGGCAAAGAAATGCAACAGAAGCTGCTATTTCACAATAAAATGAGATACCATCGACAGCAACTGTCAGTCTATGCAGCGAGGCAGAATGTGGTCATGGCCCTGCTTTTAATCTTGTTGGGATGGAGTGAGTATGACATTATTCCATGTTGCTGCCGTGATCTTTCTCACGCCGACTGCGTCTGATCTTCATCTCCAGGTGCTGGATCCCTGACGGTGCCATCCACCAGGGGGTGAACATCGGTTACTTCGCCTTGGTGTTCCTCTTCACTTTCAGCGTCTTCGTCGCGACCGCGCATCAGATCGCTCTGTCCAAGACGCCAGAGAGCCACCGCAGCGGGACGAGGGGGAAGACCTTCTCCATCCTGGGCCTGCTCGTGCACCTGGGCATCACCTGGGCCTTCGCTTTATTCAGCCAAGGACCTCTGCTGCTCACCTTCACCTACATCTTCACCATCCTCAACTCCTTTCAAGGTGAAGCCCCGCCCCCCACGCACTTCACACTCACGACTTGTTTTGAAGGTTTTTAACCCGCCCGCCCTTCATCTCGAAGGTTTCTTCCTCTTCATCTACTATTACAAAACCAAAAGGACCTCTGAAGAAGAAAAAAAGCTCCAAACCAGCAGCAGCAGCAGCAGCAGCAACACGGCCCCGCAAACAGTGGTAACATCTCCTTACACATAATACGTTTACAGGGTTTGTTTTTCAAACATCTTTCTGTATTTGTACTCATGGACAGTTCACCCCTTGTGAACGTCACTTCAACTTTGACAATTGCATTTCTGTCTGGACTTATTTTGCTGAATGAGTTCCTGGCATCATAAGTGATGCTCATCTTTGTTTCACTGTTTGTATGAAACCGTTTCATAACACGTAAGGTATTTTTTATGTTGTTGTTGGCAGAGAAAGTTGCGACTTCTGTTTACATGATTTTCATCTTGTTTACCAGACAAGTGTGCTGTGATTTCAATGCTTTTTCCTTGAGAGGATTCTACTGTCCACAGTGTAAATGCAAGAGACTAAATCCAAACTGGTATGTTGGAGTAATTTCTGCAAAAGACACTTTGTGCTTACAGTTGTTCAAACGGACTTCTATTCATAAAGTGCATCATGCGGCATGTGTTGTCTGTACTCACTCACACACAACACATCAAGGTCCACGCACACCATGGGGAGTAGCTTGGTTACACCATCAGCTTTTGGTTGGGCAGTGAATCGCTCAGCGGTGCTTCAATTCTGCACAGTTTGGGAACAGCAACAGAAGTTGTACCTGGTGCACATCTGTTCTCAGAAAAGGACCCTCAAGCCCACTTCTTGTGCATTATGTTCCAAAATTGATTCTGCAGCCGACTCAGTGGCAACTAATCCTGCGATTCAACTTTCTGACACAGGAGGGCAGCATTTGGCTCCATACAGTTGTGAGGTCTCCCCCCCCCCCCCCTTGTCCACATGGTGTACCTGACTCAGCTCCCAGTCAGACCTGAGCTGCCTCGACAATCGGCGCTGTCCTGGAAGTCATTTCGGAGGTTCTGTGCTGCACTGCGCCTGACTCACTCCCTGCACGGCTTGTCGAGCAGGTTGTGATTCACCTCGGGGGTGAAGGGGGGGGGGGGGGGACGTCACTGAGCTCAGAGTGAAGAATGCAGATTTCGAGGTCTCAGGGGGAGAAATGAACGGCCCGGTTATGACTGGCGTGTTTGTCACATTGCCCGAAGATGGGAAACGCTGAAGAAACTATTCAGGAAACAAATAAAAGGAACAAGTTGAATGGATGTGTCGTCCCTCACATCCTGCGCAGCATTTGGCGGGGGGTTAGGGGCTTTTTGGGCAAGTGGGGGGCTGTTAGTGCGTTGCGTGCCTGCAGATAATTACCTTGTGCCTGCAGAGAGCAGTATCCACTGTGCAGGGAGCCTGACTGGCAAACAAGAAATGAGCTCATGGCTACCTATAGTGATAAGATGCCTGTGGGCATGCCAGTCTGATGAACTACTCGACCCAACGTGTATTTAACAAGCACTCGCTGAGCTCAGGGGATCTTGGCAAACTTGATCGCCTGACAAGGAGTCATTGGGAACCTGTGTTGCTCCCCCGTGTGTGCGTGTGTGTGTGTGTGTGTGTGTGTGTGTGTGTGTGTGTGTGTGTGTGTGTGTGTGTGTGTGTGTGTGT
>JASSRZ010000525.1:0-12800 GCA_032164315.1 Malacoctenus gilli
TTTTCTATTTTTAAATTATTCCCCACCCCCCCACTCCCCCACTCCCCCACTCCCCCCCCCCTCTCCCCTCCTGCAGTCGCGGCTGGGGCTGGTGCCTGGACGATCCCCCCGTGAAGGACCGGCTCTCCCTGACGTCGGTGCCCCCCGGGGTCCTGTACAGCGCCCTGCATCAGTGCCGGCTGCAGTACGGCTCCGGGTCTCGGCTCTGCGACGACATGGACGTAAGGGCGCGTCGCCGTCACGCCGGGAGAATCCGCGCCGAGCCGCGGGCCGCCGCGGCTCAGGTGGTCGGTCTGAGGGTGGGCGGTTCTCGGATCGCCAGGTCGGCGTTCGACAGCCGCCTCATCATGGGCTGCTGTTAAATTGCACCTGGGCACCGAGATCGTGAACCCCCCGGCGTTCACCTCACAGGGCAGCATTGTTGCTGCCGCTGTCGTTTGTGTGTGTGCGTGTGTGTGTGGGCGGACATGTGCACGGATGATAGATGAGTGTGATCGAAGCACTTGGAGACCACAAAGGTGAAAATAGGCTTTTGTGAACACGGCTCATTTACCTTTTCAACGAAAAGGGAGCGAGTCCCTCTCGCCTTCGTTGGCGCCTTCTGTGTTGCTCTGTTGTCTTTTGTCCTTTTTTTTCTGCTCTCTCTCTTTTTTCTTTGCCGTCAAATTTTCTACTCGATTCAACCGCTCCCCCGTTGTTTCTCTGACGCGGTTTGAGTGGCGGTATCGATCCGAATCCGACTGATGTTCAGTGGGGAGATTCATCCAGCTGAATCTTTCCCATGAATTAAAGTTTAAAGGAGGGAAAAATGACATCGCGTCCACCATCTTCCAGACCTAAAATCGTTCCCCGAATCTCTTTTTGGTCCTGGTTCAAACCGAAAGGCGTCTCCGTTCTCTGAGCCTTCAAAATAAAAGCCATGCACCGGATATGATAAAACACCAGTCACAAGAAGTCACAAATCGGGGGTGTTTTTTTTCTTTCTCTCTTTGAACCAGCCGCTGTCGCTCATGCCACGCCCTCTTTCCAGCAACCAATCACTGCAGAGCAAAGTTGGCTGACAACATTCATTGACATTTACATGTTTTGGTACCACCACAGTGCAGATGAAGTGGTTATTTTTATTGACTGCCACGCAGGACTGTAAATATGACATTTTCTTTTATTATTACATTTTATCAGGCCAAACAAGGAACGTGATATATTTTTCATTTAATCCAGTGAGTGTTTCCGTGGTTACGCTGTGATGGACTGGTCACATGTCGAGTTGGCGAGTCTGCGTTTACATGACATGTGACCACCAATTTGAAGAACAGTTAGAAGAGCTCGATGGGTAATTAAGAAACACGATGATAAATGACGTAAAAGTGCAAATCAGGAGCGACTGATTGGTTTTGTTTCCAGGCAAAGTCACCTGCTGTCACCTGTGTGAGCGCTGCGTTTGGTTGCTTGCAGGTAGAAGCTGTTTTTAGCCTATTGGTGGAGGAACTAAAGAGTCAGTATATGTTGTGTGTTAATCCTTTGAGGCACAAGCTCAAGGAAGCTGTAGAAGAAGAAAAACCACTCGCAGCTCAGCGCAGCTTCCCGCCGCTCCGTGTGTTCGTCGCTCTGGCTGCGCGTCGCCTCCAGAATGGAAATCAGACCGGAGAACAGCCGCGTGTTGGTCACAGTCCAAGCTCGTTCCACCCGAAGGGGAAGAAAATGAAATTATTGCCGTCGTAGCATTTTGATAAGCCGCGAGGAAAGCCGGTAATACCCACAGGACGCGGCGCCTCTTATTGGAGTTATTGAGTGGCACAAATTTTCCAATGTCTACGACAGGAGTTGGAGACGAGTCGCCGTTGTCACCTGCAGCCATTCACCGCGCTTTGAAGGCTTCATCAATCTGCTGCATGCACAACATGGGCCGTATGGATTATTCAATATGCTCCGGGATTGAGACGCGCACCGTATCTTGCTGTCAATGGACAGTATAGAAACTAATTATGCGTCGCAGATGGCTGTCAGCAAACCTGCAGCTCCGAGTCGCTGACTGCCTCAACGTCTTCATCATGTGACGCCCATTTAACAAGCGGTCATTATCCGGGTACCACAATAATGACCACTTGTTAACCACCTTAATAGGCCATTTTTTTATTGGCTCTGTCAGTCAACGCGACGCCGTTATTCGCGTCTCCTCCCAGTGTTCATTCGGAGGATGAGTGACCTTTCTGGCATGATGACTCTTTATGTCACAACCCCCCCAATCAGTGAGCTGAAATACAGACAATGGGCCAAGATGTCAGCGGTTCGAATCCTGTTGTTGCTCAGGGAGACTTTGAGACTTTGACGTGGATTTTACCGGAAACTAGCAGTCTGATATTGTCGTGAAATGACCTGGACTCTCTTCTTGGAGGCAGGGGTTCGAATCCCACTTTGTCCCACCTGCCGCCGATGCTCGTGGAACTCCGTCAGCGTAAAAGCTGGTTGGACTTTAAACAGAAACAGTCATTATAATATTGCTCCAGGTTAATATCCCAGAGCTCCCACTAAATATGCAGACTGTTGTTTACACACGAAGATGAACTGCAGTTGGAATTCCTTCCAGTTTGAACTGTGGATCAATGTCTCCAATTAAATCTGCAGAAACGCTTCATTTCTTTTTAGTTTTAGCTGTTTATTGCATGTTTTTGTTAAAGTTCCCCCTTTTTTTACCTTTTGAGCCCGTTTTAAGGATTTCATTGATTCAATTATGCCCCTTCTCTTTGATTTCATGACTGTTTTGAACTTTTCCACACCATCGATGCATTGAACACTTCTCTCTGTTGTATTTGACCCTCGAACGCTTTGTTTTGAACCATACCTGAAAGAAAACCTTCCGTCACTGCAGCGCTCGAACCTTCAACCCTTCCGACGAACGTCTTCGTCTTTTCCACTCGACCGTCTTGAGCGCCGGTTGGTGCCGAGTCGACTGCTTCACCTCAGGCTGTAAAGGACCCCAAGCAGCGCACAACGCCACGTCATGATTGGTTAAAGCCCCAATTTGGTCTTGAATGATGAGATTTGAACGCAGCATCGCCACTGATAAAACCTTTTCCTCTGATGGTCCAAGTTGTGGGTTCAAACCCAAGTTTTGACACAACTCAGAGTAAATTCTGCTACTACGAGTTGGAGTTCCCTTGAAACTGGACTCGCAAAGATCTGCTGTATTTCTTTGCATCTTCCTGTAGCGAGTGTCAGACTTTTTCTGCTGCAATAAAACAGAATTAAACTCCTTCACACACGAAGGATTCGTGAGTGGTGGGGACGAAACGCCCTCTCCTCAACCCGCCGCCGTCACCGCCCTCCAAACTATCAGTCACCTCGTGCGAATGACGATTTAAAGATGGATGACGGTTGGAGTGATCGTATCCAGGAGCCGGCTGAAGTTCCTGCGTCCACCTGATCTGAATTTAAACCGCCGTCTCCTGTCACTGGTTCTGATTGGATCGCGATATCTATAATTCACGGGACTCCTCTGAGATTTCAGGATAATGGTGGGCGCTTGACGCGGTCTCGTCGTTCCAACTCGCTGCCGAGGAATCGCGACGGAAGATTCTCACATGCGAGCCGCGTCCGCAGGGGCGCCGCCGCCGCATCGTGAGGGTATCCGAGCAAACACACGCAGATTGGAATAAACACATATTTCTTCGGAAGGCTCCCGTGTGTTTCGGGTGGGAATGAACCGCCTTCACGGTCCATCAGAGGCGTTTAATTAGGATGTTTACGAGAGGAAAGAACGGCGAGGTCTTCAAAGAGACAACGTGTCGCTGTTACAACTTGTGAAGCGTTTACAGGCTGCAAAACGACTGTAGCTTCTCGTTAGGCTGCTTTTAGTGCACAAAACTCACTCAGATTACCTCCCTAATGCCTAACATTAGGCTATAGACAGAATTTCTCTGTTCTTTGAGGCATTTTGTTTACCCGTTTCTTTAGTTAATGCGTTTATTGATTGTTTTCTATGAATAAAACACAAATATAACATATAGCAAGTGAAGAGTAAGTCAATAAAACAGGTGCAATAACCAGCATTGGCTGGGATTCAATCAATGGGTGATAATTCAAGGCGAAGTGAAGCTTTTTATATTGATGCTGTTATGGTGGCAGAAGCATTTCGATGCTCTCTGTGCTCAATGACGCGCTCAATGATGGTTCTGAGTCCCAGAGTCAGTCACGATGCACTTTCTTTATTACGCTCCGACTTCTCTTCTGAGCGCGTTTCCTTGTGGCATCTCCACGTGCCATCGCTGGAAGGTCAAACAGGAATTCATGAATATAAAAAGCGCGACACAACGCCGGTTGTGTCATAACAGATCGTTATTATCTGCGCCGCGCCGCCTCCTCAACCCCTCCGAGCGCGCGGTGGCCGGGTCTCGCCGCCGCCGCCGCCGCTGCCACTTCTCTTTCAGATGCGTTGAACCGTGCAAGAAAAGTCTGCTGTGTAAGAATTTACTAGAAGAAAACATTTGAATTAACAATGAAATGGGAACAAAAGGGGGCTGTTTTCTTTTTTGAATAAGACTTATTCTATTTATTTCATTTATTTATTAATTCTCTGAGTTTTGATTCATTTTATGAATAAAAACAAAGATAAAAACGTTTTTTTTTAAAGCATTTTGAACCAGAATATCACATAAACATCCTCACGTCAGACTGTAAGTTCACTGAGTTTCGATAAGTGTTTTTTTTGCTCTGATGCTCAGTTTTGTCTTTACCTGTGGGTTTTTTTGCCCTTGGCACAAACTTACAGGTTCACAATTGTCTTTTGCTCCGAAACGTGGGTTCTCGGCTTTCGAGACGAGAGTGTAAATAAAGCCATGTTAACTGGTTTCAAACCTACATTATCGCTGCGGATCCAGTGTCTTTGTTCACGTCAAGTTTTATTTAAGTTTAGAGTCCAAGTGCGTGTGTGTGTGTGTGTGTTTGTGTTTGTGTGTCAGCAGTGAGCTGAGCAGCAGTTTCCTGCCTTGTATCGACTCGGGCAGCAGCAGCAGCACCTCCGATTGTTTCGGTTTCTCGTTTCGAGGGATTAGAGACGATGTTCGATGCCCCGGTTGGGGAATTACGAGGGTTTCCTCATCGATTCCTTCGGTCTGAACGGTCTGATGGGAGCTCAACGGAAGACGACCCCCCCCCACACACACACACACACACATACACACACACACACACACACACACACACGAGAACGCTTTCATTTGCCAGTGTTTGTTTTATTGGCACTGACTGACAAAGAGGCTTAATATCATTCACAGATCACTGCTTTTATTCCTTTTGGGGCAACCTTTGTGCTTCCGAAATTTCAGCTTGAAGTCGATCGATTTTTGCCAATTTTTGTCAATTTTGGGCAAATTGCGACAGGAAATTAGAGGCAAAGATTTCCGGAATTTTTTGTATAAAATATGAATTGTTCCCTACGGCAGAGTGTCTGGAGGTATGAGCGATTTATGGTCGCCGTGCGTCCACAGAGATTTTCTTGTGAACGCTTTCCAGCGGAGACATTGAACTGATTCCAGTTTCAGGGCCAAAGAAGCCAATCGAGCAGGCCGGATCAGTTTTCTCATCGCATCACAACTTTTAACTGATTCCAAATATCCTCTCAAAACATTTGGCATTGAAACACGTCCTTGTTGCCATAAGGCAGCGAGCATTCCCAGACCTCTCTGAGGGTGTTTCTGCCCCCCTGCTGGTCAGTTCTGGACATTACTTCTATCTGAGTCGGACTGAAAAGTACAATCGGCAACCAGATCAGGGACAGAAAATAGATTTATCCCATTTCCGCTGTCAGAAATGACACCCTGCAGACCGGATTACCCTCAGGTGGGCCGGTTTCAGCCCCCTGGGCCGCGTGTTTGATAGCCGAGTCTTAAAAGGAGACTCCCTGCTGGAAACTCGCTTTTTGAAGCATACGAAAGGAAGTCGCGTTGGGCCGAAAGATCGATACAAACCAAAGACCTTCCGTGGTCGTTTCCCTCCGCATCGGGTGACGTTGGTTTAGGTCGGGTGGCGTCACGGCTGTACCTAGAGAGATTCATCACTCAGTGGGAGGGGCTTTAATCTGTCCCTCGATGCCACTGACATCCCTCTGGAGGCTGGTGGGACGAGGGGGGGGGGCGCAGCCTTTGTGTACATGGATGGGAAATAACAATGTCTCGATTCATGGCTGCAATCAGAGAGCGCTTCATGTTAAAACATGTAAACAAGGTTGTTTCAGTCACGCAGACGATAAAACACACACACATCTGTGTTTTCCTTTGATTCCAGATGAAATGCTGCACTTGTTTGAAGTGAATCCTGTTGCAAATGAACAAAAAAGATCAGCAGTTTCAGGTGAACAGATGTTGCACGTGAGAGACACTGACCTCCGTCTGCTCCACCAGAACGTGTGCAGCACGCTGTGGTGCACCATGGGAACCACCTGCCACTCCAAGCTGGACGGCGCTGTGGACGGAACCAGTTGTGGCGAGAACAAGGTGGGTCGTTTTTCCATTTCACGGCCACGATGCCGTACGGCACCGTGCTGAGAAACACTCCGTTGTTCATGTTCTGTCTGTGAACAGTTTCATTAAATGCATGTCTCCGCTCCTTCCCAGTGGTGTTTCGGTGGCGAGTGCGTGGCGGTCGGGTCGCACCCGGACAGCGTGCACGGAGGCTGGGGGTCCTGGAGCGAGTGGTCCGCCTGTTCCAGGACGTGTGGCGCCGGAGTGCGGAGCGCCGAGAGGGACTGCGACAGTCCTGTGTAAGTTTGTCTTTTGCTGAATTTTTTACCTTTACAAAAAAACAGCACAATTTCTAACAGCAGTTTCATTAAAAAACAAAATCTTATTTTGAAACACTTTATCGATATAACTCATTGAATTTTATTGGCTTTATGGATTATCAGCTAATGCTACAAGCTACAGCTCGACATCGTCCCCTGGCGAAGGGGCTCCTGGATTCGCAAAAGCACATAGCAACAATATGTGCATGGCAACGAGTGCATAGCAACAACATGCGCATGTTAATCAGTCCATAGCAACGACATGCGCATGGTAAAATTTGCATGGCAACGACGAGTATTTTGAAGACATACTGCCAAGTTTCCCTTTAGTGACACAGCAACAGAAAGTACTTTATTCCTAATTTTGTTTTTGAGTTACCTTGTTGACTGTTAGAGAAACCAACAATCAGTGGAACCACACTTACTGATCATGACTTTAGGACGTCTGAAAGTGAAAACGTGTCATTATTTTCAGTCAAACCATGAATTTTACCTCCTTTTAAACATGCATCTGAGGTCAGACATGAATCGGAAACATCTTTTCGTCAGCTGACAGACGCGGCGTGACGTCTCGTTCCAAAGACAAGCCGCTGTTTGTTCTGACTTTAAAGATGATTGTTTCGTTGGGGCGTGGGCGGACGCGGCTGCGAGCGTTTGATTGACGCGGGGTTGGTGGGTGTGAACCAGCTGGATGAGATTTCATTCACACGCTCCTCTGTAAGCCGCCCGGACGCCGAGACCGACGCGTCTCCCGGCAGATTTAGATTGAGTTCGACGCTGGGACTTTTCGTCTCTTCATTTCGGGGGGTTGAAACCAGGCGGGAACGTTTGCACCTGTCAAGACTCTCGCCGTGGATTCGTTGGCTCACCACAGTGTTGGGAAATGTCATCGCTTTTTGTGAGACTCTGGAAACCAGTCGTGTCACAGAGATATGTGGCCGACCGTTTCTCAGCTGGTTGAGCAGGTTGGCCTTCAATCGGACAAAGTGTCCTTGAGCAAGACGCTGAAGCACCAAGTTGCTCTCTGTGGTGCGTGTGCGTGACAGCTTCGCACACTGGTGTGTGTAAATCGTGGAGTCCATTAACCATTCAAATAAACACCAATGAACAGAGTCTGGGACGCTGGCGGCGTTTGTGTTGAGGGATCGATGCTCAGGAGTGAAACGCTCAGTCGTATACGGAGCGCTTTGTTGCAGATCAATCGATAAAACTTCCTTTATATCGCCGCTCTTCGCCGATGAAGTGATTAAGCGACAACGAGCGAGAACAAGAGAAGCAGCGAGCACTCGGAGAGTGAATGCCTCGCCAGGACAACGGGGAACGTTTCTTCAACTTCCTGCCACACTCTCTTAAAGGGCCACACACTCTCTTAAATGGCCACAATCTCTTGAAGGGCCCACTCTCTTAAAGTGGCCACACCGTCTTGAAGGACCACATGCTCTTAAAGGGCCACACAATCTCTTAAAGGGCCACAGGCTCTCTTAAAGGGCCACACGCTCTTAAAAAGCCACATGCTCTTAAAGGGCCACAGACTCTTAAAGGGCTAAACTAAACAGCTACAAAGTTTTACATCCGTTTTGGATTTACAGTTATAATTCAAAGAATTTTAAATATTTACTTCAGCACAAAATATTCACCTAAACACAGCACTTGCAAGAACTTATTTTGATGTAAATACCAGGCTGCATGGAAGGAGCACAAACATAAATGTTTATATTTTTCCAAAACCACATTGCAAAAAAACATTTCATCAGATGCATATTGATCCTCACAGTTGAAACATTATAAAGACCGCAATAATAAGTGGAACTAAAGTGGAACTAACTGAAGTTTCGATGAGTTTCTCTTCTTAAAAAAAATGTAATAATAAGTTGCGTGCAACAACTTTCTTCTCCGTCAGCTGCTTCTAAGACTTGACGACGATCAAACTTTGTGTGAAATGAGGCTAAAATAATTGATTTTCATGTGTTTATTTACTGTATTATGTAATCTCTTCTGTCGTTACGTTTGCTGTTTACTGAAGACATTCTCCACGAATTTAAACACAAGTTGGAATAAAATGAAATGAACAATCTAGCTTTTAAAAAACAGAATAAGAGAAGTTGCTCTTTTCATCTGACGTCAAACGTTCAAGTCGTCGAACAAAGTTTCTGCAACACTCGAGCCGTGGAGAGTCGCTGTAACCGTTCGATTGTGTTCAGTCCAAAGTACAGGGGCAGGTATTGTCTCGGCGAGCGGCGGCGGTACAGGATGTGCAACACGGCGCCGTGCGCACACGAGCGGCCGTCCTTCAGGGACATCCAGTGCAGCCACTTCAACACGCTGCCGTACAAAGGGAAGCTGTACCGCTGGGAGGCCGTCATCAACCGAGGTGAGCGGTTCACACGCAGAGCCTCCGCAAGGGGGGAAAACGTGCTGCGACACAACGGAAAAACGGGCTGTGACTTTTGCATTCATGTTGCTGCTTGTGTATTTGAGTTGTGACTTCTTCATTTCTGTTGTAGCATTTTTGTGTTGTGGCTTTTGTCGTCGTGTTGTCGTGTTTTTTGTTTGTGCTGCAGCTTTTGTACTTCTGTTGCATTTTCTCTGTGTTGCATCTTTTGTCCTTGTGTTGTGGCTTTTGTTTATATTTGTGTTTGTGTTGTTGCTTCCTTACGTATTATGTGGCTTTTTCTTTTTGCTTAGATGCTTGTATTTGTGTTGCAGCTTTTGCAGTATGCTGTATTTCCTGTATGCTAGTTGTGGCTTTTGTGCTCACATTGCAGCTTGTGTAATTTGGCTGTGACCTATTCTATTGTGTGGTTGCTTTTTCGTGTCTGTTCTGGCTTCTGTCAATCTATTGTGACTTTTGTGTTCATGCATTTGCATTTGTGTGTATTGTGTGTGTGTGTGTGTTGCATCATTTGCTTTCATGTTGTGTTTTTTCAGACTGTATTGCAGTTTTTCTTTTGATGCTAAAGCTTTTTTATTTGTGTGTTTTTTTGCGTTTTGTTGTTGCTTCTATATTTTTGCTGTGTGGCCTATTTGTGTCGTGGTGTTTGTGTAAATGTTGTGGCGTTGGTGGTTTTTGTTTTGTTATGCCTTATCATCCAGTCTTGTGATTGCAGTTATGCCGTGACATTTGCATTTATATTGTATCTTTTCCGGCCTTGTTCTTGGCGACAAATATGCCTGTTTATTCATATTTTCATATCGGTGTACTTGTCATGCGTGTTGTGTCTGTCGTGTTGTGTTTTGCATGTAATGACTCGCCCGCTTTCCCACCTTCACCCCCCCCCCACCCACCTCCGGGTGATCTTTCCTCCTTCAGTGAATCCCTGCGAGCTGCACTGTCGACCCCTCAACGAGCATTTCTCGGAGAAGATGCGGGACGCCGTCACCGACGGCACGCCGTGCTACGAGGGCAACAAAAGCCGAGATATGTGCATCAACGGCATCTGCAAGGTATCGCCGCTTCTCGTTAACCCTCCAGATAATCTGTGGATAAACGTGTTTATCTTGTTCCTTTCATCGCTTTCCTTGTTTCCGTATTTTCCAATTAGGGCTTGTTTACATCGATTTGCTTCGAGTTGGCTGGATTCGTTATTCATTGGGTTTGTTGTGCAAACCTCTGGCCTTGTTGTCTCTGCGGAGCAGTGATGTACATTTGACATTCTGTTCGACAATTAGCTGGTTGCCTGGAAATAAAGAAAGGATGTGGGGCGGGGGGGGGGGGGGCGTGTTATCGTGGCAGATAGCAGCCTGAACTTGCCTATCACCAGAGGCCAAAATGCCACTCACTGATACAGAGCCCGTTCGGGCAGCGAGTGGACACAGACGGTCGCAGACTCTGGGCTCTGACTCGGTGACATTTTGTGACATTTCTGTCAGGCACCAACATGCAACCTGCTCCGTTTGTGGGTTTTTTTTTTGGGGGGGGTGAGCCGGTGTGGTGTTAAAGGCCAAATGAAAACACAATAAATGATCAGAGGACAAGATAAAGAGCCGAGAAGGCTCAGAGTCAGGGACTCGGTGGTCTTGATTGACCAGGTAACAAACTTCAAACCACGGGAGGTTCCTGCAAGTTTCTTCAAGAAAAGTACGTGTACGTATTTGAAAAAGTCCTGATTTGTTTAGTTTGTTATCATAGTCCTTTCTGTTTAATTATACTTTGCATAGAACCTGCTGCACTTCATTATCTGCTGACTGGGACTTTTTTTAGTTCCGGTTGTGACCCCCTAGTGGACAAAATAGGAACCGCAGTTATGTAAATGAGGAAAACAAAGTCATAGTTGAGGCCCTCGTGTCACACAGAGAATCAACTGGTGGACACATTAGACACAGTAGTAACAAATACTTAGAAAACTGCAGTATTTATTGTATTTAGCTTTGGCTCATCCCACTTGGTACATTTCTAAATGAACGGCTGGAGCGCTCTTGGTGACACTTTTGTCAGACTGCGGTTTCAACTGGTCTTTTTTTAACGTTTGACATGCACTTTGGTACTAGTGTGTGTGTGCGTGTGTGCGTGTGTGTGTTGCAGAAAATCGGCTGTGACTACGTGATCGACTCCACTGCAGTCGAGGATCGCTGTGGCGTCTGTCACGGGAACGGTTCCACCTGCAAGACCGTACGGAGGACGTTCGACGAGACCGACGGACTCGGTATGTCTTGACATTCCGCAAAATCAGCAACGGAGGAGCGATGTGTGACTGAACCTGCGAGACGTCCTTCAGGGTACGTGGACATCGGCCTGATCCCAGAGGGAGCCTGGGACATTCGGATCCAGGAGGTGGCGGAGGCCGGGAACTTCCTGGCGCTGCGGAGCGACGAGCCCGACCGCTACTTCCTGAACGGCGGCTGGACCATCCAGTGGACCGGCGACTACAAGGCGGCTGGGACGGTCTTCACCTACGAGAGGACCGGACACCTGGAGCACCTGACGTCCCCGGGACCCACCATGGAGCCGCTGTGGATTCAGGTCCGTCTGCACGCGTGTCGTCGCGGCGCGACCGCGGCCTCGTCACCGCAAAAGGAACAGAGAGAGTTCAAATCTCATTTCAGTCGCCGAGCTGCTGCTGCTCTGTCGTCCTCCAGTCCCAGTGTCACGTTTCATGGACATGTTATCCATCTGTCTGCACCCGAGTGTTCTCCAAAACGTCCAACGTCCTTGTTTTCTTGCTCAACGACATATAGACTTTTTTGTCCTGATAGTTTGGTAAAACTCAATCTTTTTCCTCGCTCACGAATTACACGAAAAGAGCAGAAAACTGCATCAGAACGCGACAAGCGACGGAGCGTTCGGCAATTTCCGAGGGGGAACGATTTGCTGCGGCCAAAATGAAACGTTGCCGTGTTGTTTATAGCTGTCAGTTGCTGATCTTTCGGATCTTGCAGGCTGTCCCGAATAATGTGACCGGTTTGCTGCCTGTTGTGACGTTTTTTTGTCTCCTGTTTCTCAGCTTCTCTTCCAGGAGAAGAATCCAGGAGTTCGCTACGAGTACACCGTCAGCCGCAACGTCTCCGAGGGCGGCGGCGGCGGCCCTGCGACCGCGTTTGCCTGGAAGTTCGGCTCGTGGACTGAATGCAGCGCCACCTGTGGGACAGGTGAGCCAACCAATGAGTTCAAGTTCTGCACTGAATACTTAAAACGACACACAGAATAAATCACATTTAGGTTTTCGTTAATTTTGTTTGAATTATTATTATTTTATAATATATCCTTTTTCATTCACTAATGATATTTAAATATATTATTCATTTTAAACATATTTTTATTTCTTTAATTTGGATTTTTTTTTTCGAAATATTTTTCAAAATTTTTTGCTGTTTTTTGTTTTTTTTTTTTTTTCCCAGATGTCTTCTTACACATTTTTTTTATTTGGGTCTCGTTCTTGTTTTATTAAAAATTGTTATATAATATACGAAGTTGCAGCTGCCTATCTGCTGCGGTTGTTTTTGACGGTTTGTCACGGAGGGGGTTCGGACCCAAATACACGCCGGACCAGAGCTCAGGTCAATGGTGTTTATTGAACCCGACAAC
>JASSRZ010000526.1:0-12791 GCA_032164315.1 Malacoctenus gilli
GTATCTCCCCCCTCCCCCCCCCCTCCCCCCCCTTCTTCTCTCTGTCTGTTCATTTCTTCTCTAACTGACCTGCACAGATGAGTTTTATATCTTCCATCCATCATCTTTGCAGAGATGTAACCTGAAGAAACAGCCCACGCCTCCATCGCCTCCATCGCCTCACAGCAGGCCGAGCGTGCACGTACCGCCGAGTGCGTGCACGTGTACATTCAGGGAAATAATGGAGGTTAAGCGAAACGCCATCATGACTTTGTCACTCTGAAGGAAAGTCAGAATGCGTGTGCGCACGCGCGCGCGTGTGTGTGTGTGCGTGTGTGTTCCCTTTGAGCAGCGACATGTTCACCTCTGTGTTAAATTCGGCCCTGAACATTAATGAATTCTTTCTTCATGTGTTGCTGCTGCTGCCGCCGGCGGCGGCGGCGGCGGCGGCGGCGGGCGCGCTGACCTCTACGCACGCCCACGTGCGCACGCCCACGTGCACGCCGCTCTCCTCTCTGTCTTTCAGCCGGCTGACGGACGCTTTGTTGCCACGGTGAAGGTAAACGCTGCTGCTGTTGCGGCTGTTTGTGACCCGAGCGGCGGAGAGGGACGATGGACGGGTTTCGGACGCCGCTCGTTGGAGTCGGTTGGCCTCGGGGCTGGGTCAGCTGACCCTGGATCAGCTGACCCCGGGTCAGCGGGCTGGCGCGTTCGTGTCGCTGCAACAGGTGAGGGAGGGAGGAGGCGGAGCGACAGGAGGAGGAGGAGGAGGAGGAGGAAGGCGGCCGCGATTGGAGCTGCGCCGTCGGCACGGGAAACGCGGCGCTATGGGAAAAGTTGATCCGTCATTAGGCCTGTCGGTTACCATGGCAACAGGAGTGGGAGTCGGGGGGGTGTCACGATGAAGCAGCTGCCTGAGGTTTAAACACACAGACAGACACTCAGACACTCCCGCCAGCTCCAGATGCATTGTGGGGACCAGGGGGGCAATTTAGTTCAAGTGCCTCTGTTTCAGCACAACACACACACACACACACACACACACACACACGCGCACACACAGTCGCACACTCTCGACATGATTCACCGGGCTGAGTTACAACCCAATTTGCGGGAGGAGAGTTTCACTGATGACCTGGCAACCCGGCACTTTTCTTTATTTACTATCTGGCAACCCGACATCACATTTACTCTGAGCTTGGGGGGGGGGGGCATCCTTCCTTCCATCCTTCCTTCCTTCCAGGCCAGTCCGTCCGCCTGTCGCAGACGCACGCCGCAGCCGTCGCCATGGCGACAGGGAGATAATCATCGCCAACGAGCCCCGTTTACCCATCATGCCTCGCGTTGGATGTGTGCGAAACAAACTGGAGTCTCATTACTACAAGCGGTGTGTTGTCATTAGATTCAATGGGTGCATTAACACAGCGGTGTGTGTGTTTGCGTGCGTGTGTGTGCGTGCCAGATGGTGATGCATCAAGCGTGCAGTCATTAGCAGGAAATTAGAATAATGAACAAACTGTCTGTTTGTCTCCTTTAGTTTCCTGCAGACCATAAATACACAAACGGCAACATATTCGCGGCGTCGGCACCTGCTGCTCTTTAATCCGCCTGCGCCATCAGCGTTCGCAGTGTGGCGCGTGTTCGTGTTCCCTCAGCATTAGTTTCGCCGGAAGTTCGTTTCATCGTCTGCGATCCCGCTCTGAGCCACACGGCGGAGCAGTGAGCTGGGCGGCACTCAAACAGGAAGCTCCAACGACCTTTAACCTGCTGGAAATGTGACGTCACCCACAGATCTGTGATGTCACCCACCGCGACTCACTGCTGCCCCCCAGTGGACAAAAGTAACTTCAGCGCCGGAGGCCTCTCTGATTGGCTGGCGGCCCACAGGTGGTGCAGCAGGTGCTTCCTGTTCGCTGATTGGCGCTTCACCTCCTCAGTCGGAGGCGCTCAGCAGCTGCAGCGGCTCAGTGAGTGTTTGTTTGTTTGATGCCTCGCCATTAAAGCGATTGTTTATTTAGTGTTTATGCAGATAAACAACAAAATGTCTTCTGGCTGAATCACAAACGCTCGAAAAGAGGGAAGCGAGCTGCTAATGCTAACGGAATATGTTGATACATGAGCGCTGTAACAGCTCGAATGAAGCAGGTTTCACTGGAGCGTGCAGGCACACACACACACACACACACACACACACACACACACACACAGGCTCATTCATCTTTCCCTTCAGCTCATTTGCATGAATTTAAATATGGAGGATAAACAGAAGAGTTGGTTTGTTAGCACGACGCTGAGCTGCTGCATCAGAGCCTCCAACATGTGATGGAGAGGTGCTCCATTAGTGTGTGTGTGTGTGTGTGTGTGTGTGTGTGTGTGTGTGTGTGTGTGTGAGCGCTATGCTAATAATACCATGGAGGGCCGAAGCAATCAAAAACCTCTCACTTTTAATCAGCATCATGCAGACACACACATGCAGACACACACACACACACACACAGCCTGTATTAAAACAGTTTGACAACTACAGTACGGTGACACACAAACACACATTCGCACACATGAATGTTTGCAGACACACAAGAGTGTGAAGACACGCAAACACACACTCGCTGTTGAAAACCAGTTTGATAGCTTCAGTATGGAGACACACAACAACACACACACACACACCAAGCCCAAAGTACTGCCTGTTGAAAAACAGCTTGATAGCTCCAGTGCGGACACACACACACACACACACAGACACACACACACACACACACACTGCAGATGAGCGAGGCCGGGCTGACAGCTCGGACAGATAGACCCATCAGACGGAGGAGAGAGGCAATCTGTTTTACATTTGTACCGCGAGCTGCCGCGCTCCGCCGCCGCTCCGCGGCCGCTCTCTGGTCGCCGTGGTGACGTGAGGCGCCAAAAGGCAGAGAAGAAGAGAAGAAGCACTCCGAGAGAGCGAGAGGAGCAACAGAACCAAACGTGCCAGCGTGAATAATAAACGCCGCGCTTTCGGGCCCTGATCCGTCCGTCTCGCTGTCGTCTGCAGACTCCATCGATCGCCGTCGTGATGTCAGAAACGGGAGCGACACGGCGTGCGCGTCATCGATCGGCGGCGGAGAGCGTGAGGACGACCTGCTGGCCGCCCGCAACGCTCCAACATGGAGGAGGTAGATTTCACTTTGATAAACAGCAGCCGGCGTTTATGCGCCAAGAGGCGGCTCAGCGGCGACGCCACTGATTCACTCGTTCATCCTGTCGCTCTATGACGTTGCCCCCTTCATGTGTTCACCTTGAATAAACTGTACAAAAGAAAAAGCCGCGTGGAGTTCCTCAGGGCTCCGCTCCGTGTAATCTCGTGTTCTTGGTGGAAATCAGTCGCCGCCACCTGTTGCTTGTTGTTTGTTTTGTGGCGTCTGTTTGTTTGTTTGTTTGTTTGCGCTCGAAACGAGCTCTCGTGGCGGCAGGAAGTCCCCGCAGCTTTCCGGCTCCTTCAGATCATCGAGCGGCGATTCAGTGGAGTCCAGAAAACAGAGGCTCTCTGTTCCACTGACCACAGGAAGCTCTGTCAGCCCGCATCTGCATCGCCGCCGCCGCCGCCGCCGCCTTCAAACCGCGCCGCCATGAATCATGAATCATGGATGGAGTGGCGCTTTCAAGGAATTTTGAAATATTGATATTTGGACGTGTGTGCAGTCTGTTCTCCGTCTGACGCGCTCACTTTTCTGCTTTTTGTTCCTCCTCTTCTTCTTCTTCTTCTGCTGCTGCTGCTGCTGCTGCAGCTAGATTGGTGTCAAGTACAGAGAGAACACACACACACACGCGCGCACACACACACACACTCTCAGTCTCCCTAACAAGTGATACACATTCATTACATTTGCTGCCCACTGTGTGTGTTCTCTGCACTTGACACCAATCTTCCCTGAGGCAGAAGAGTGTGCCGCCCACTTAGATCCCTCTCTCCCTCCCCCCCCCTCGCTCTCCTCCCCCCCTCCCCCCGTCGCTCTCTCGTTCCTCTCCCCCCTTGCCGTCTTCCACCTTGATCTAGTCGGCTGAAGTCGGCCTCTAATTGGCCGCGCGGTGTCAGACGGTTTGCCTCTCCGTGTTTCGTGCCGAAATCCGGACTAACGTCCCGCCGACGGGTTAAACGGGTTAAATCTCGGCTTCGTTACCGGGCTCGGCTCGGCTCTGCGGGCGAGGGCGCCGTCTGTCCTGATGGTGGCGCCGCAGGAGAACAAATGACTCGCCGAACCTCCAGTTTTTGTGAGTGGAGCACAAAAGCGGTTCGTTAATATTTAGCAATAGTTTTGTGCATGTTTGTAGTTTGATGATCCATCAAGCGTCTGAGGTCGCAGCGCCCCCTGGAGGCCCAATCCACCAGCGGCCGCTTTCATTGGCTGAGATCGTTCGCGTCCCGCCTAATTTCTTCATCGCGTCCGGCCTCCGACCTTTCGTCCTGTTGTGACGCCGGCCGCCCCCCTCGCTGCCCGCCGTGCCGCCGTGCATCACAAAGCAGGTTGCCGCGGTCCCTCTGCGGGAGGAGCGGGTGAACCGGGGCCTCGGTATAATTGCGTTTGAAAGGGAGCGAAAATCCCGACGGCGCCAAATGTGGCGAGAAAGCCTGGAACCAAAGACAGGAAAAACAAACGCTCCCGGTAGGACGGAGTGACTCACGCCGCCATCCGTCAGCCGGACACGAGCGCTAACCAGCGAGCCGCCGAACAACTCGCCGCACTGTGTGTGTGTGTGCGCGCGTGTGTGTGTTGTGTCCAGAGTCCAGAGACAGATGGGCGGGAACACAGCGATCACAGTAAAATTAATGGTTCATGTGATGACCAATCAAATGCTCGGCAGCCTGTGTCAGGCGCTGGTCAAACAGCTGGCGGCGTGAGTGCAGATGAGGCGCGCGCCGCTCGTCCGCGTCACCTTGGTGACGGCGAGGGAGCACCTGACCTTCAACACCCGACCGCCCGCTCTAAGTCGCGCTCCGACTTGGGAGCCAGAACGTCCCAGTTACCTCTGAACGCACCATATGTTCAACGGAGGTAGCGCCACTTGTGTCCGCGCGAGGCAGCAGTGAGTCGGCGTCGGCGCGACGGCGCGCGGAGAGGAAGTGTTCGTCTTTGGTTCGCTGGTTTCCATGGTGACCGAGCGCGGCCGTTAGAGGGCGCTGTGGTTGCCAACAGCTGCGGCAGCTCAACCAGAACTTTCTGGATGATTTGTAAGTAAAAACTTTAATCATGTTAAGTTAGAGTCTCTCAACTGGTGTGTATTTAAACTCTTCTCTTTGAAAGTCAAATATATCGTTGGTTGATCGCTTGGACTTTTTTTTTTCTTGAGGCTTAAACGCGCTCCAGCTCGCCTGTTAGCATGTTAGCTTCGTTATTTGAAGTTCAACAGTCCGGAACTTTGGAGTTTGGAGGGAAATAGCGTGAAGTCGTCCTGGTGACGTTTCATCTGGTCAGTTTGATGCTAATCAGCTCATTTGCGGAGTTTTTCAGTCCCTAAAAAGCTGAAACGTCCGAGTTAATGAGCGTTAGCAGAGCACATCGGGAACTACAGAGGAGCAGATAAGAGGAGGTCTTAATGAGGGAATTAATCTGGACATGCGCATTAATTTGGGAGGAAATCTGCAGAAGAAAGCGCGAGGCTGACCTGCACGCGCCGCACGCGCCTCAGTCCGTCATTAATTTTCCTTTTGTCTGCGAGTAGATCCAGAGAGAATAGAGTGGAACGCATGTGAATAGAGTCAGGAGGGTGTCGCTTTCATTCAGCGAGACGGCGCTCCTCGCTCTCTCTCTCTCTCTCTCCCTCTCCCCCTCCTCCCTCCTCTTCCTCTCTCCCGCTCGCAGCAGCAGCTCACACCGGGATCGCGCTCACTGCTGAACGGGCAGACTCTTCCTCACCTCCTCCTCCTCCTCCTCGTTCTTCCTTTCTCCTCCGCCTCCTCCTCCGCGGATGGAGGGATGTTAAACGGGAGAGCTTCATCTCCACCTTCCTCTTCATCGCCGCTGTCATCATCATCACCACCACCATCGTCCTCCTCCTCACCGGGAGCGGAGCAGCGGCGGTGAAGGAGGCGCTCCGCGGGCTGTAAAAGTTGCGGAGGATCCGGTGTGTTCCCGGGGACCGGAGGGGCCGCCGGTCGGTGTTCGGATCCTCCGGCGCGGCTGGGCGGATCTGTGGCGAGTCCGACGGCTGTCCGGTAAGCGAACCTGCCGCGGTTTGCTTCCCTCGGACGGACCTCCGGCTGTTGCCGGATCTCGAGCGGATCGTCTCTCCGAGAGCTCCTCCGGTAACTCCGACGGTCGGTTGACCGGATCCCGGGACGGTCCCGGGCGCGCTCGTTCCCGGCGCGTTTCTCCGAGCGAGGCTCGGCTGCAAAGTGGCGAAGCTCCGCAGGACGCCGGTGACACGAACAGGTGGAGGAAGAGGTCGGAGGTGACGGCGAAGTTACCGGGGACACCGGGGGAGTCGGTCCTGCGCGCTGCTCGCTGACCGGATGGGTTGACTGGAGGCTGCTGCTCCTGCCGCTCCTGCTGCTCCTCCTCCTCCTCCTGCTCCATAACCCCCATGCTGCCAGCAGCCCCCCCAGCCCCCCCCTCAGGAGGGAAACCGGAGGGTCCGCAGAGTTTCTGTCCCCTGAAAGGCTCATCTTCATGGGCAACGTGTCGGAGCGCCGCGCTGTCGCCTGCTAATGCTGCTAATGCTCATCTGACTTTGGACTTTTAGCACAAATTTGCAGTCTTTGTTTTCCGCTGGAGTCTGAAAGTGAGTTTTAATCAAAGCAACCTCGGAGAGTCTGGTGGTGCGTTCAGGCTCCCGCCATCCCATAATAATCTCCCCATAACAGCCAGCCAGGGGTTTCTCGGTGCTTTACTGCCGCCGTGGACGAGCTTCAACGCGCAACGAATTACCTGCCGGCCCACCGAGACCCTCGACGGCCCTCCGCCGAGCGTCTCTGGATCCTCAACAGCCCGCCTCCTCCTCCTCCTCTTCCTCCTCCTCCTCCTCCTCCTCCTCCTGCACTCCTGACATCCAGCCATGCAGCATTGATTTCTCCTCCTCCTCCTCCTCCTCTTCCTTCGTCCTCGCCGCTACAACCAGCCCGCACTCGACCACCTCGTCCTTCCTGCTCCGTCAGATGTTGCCTGAAACGTGAGACGTTCGACCCGCTGCGGGGTTTCTGCGAGGGACGCGTGTCGGCCGGCCGGCGGGAGGGAGGTCAGAGGTCGACGTCTTCCGGATCGGCCGAAGCGAGCGTCGATGAGCGTTAGTGTGCCCGGGGCCGCCTGTTAGAGAGCGCGTGAGCCGGATGGGACTGAACGACAGCAGCCCGGGCGCCATGAGGAACGGCCGCGGCCTCTCGGACCAGTGGGCCGAGTCGGTGGTGGTCCGGCCGCGCACCACCGAGCGCCACATCACGGTGCACAAGCGGCTGGTGCTGGGCTTCGCCCTGTCCATCCTCACCCTCATCATCGTCACGGCGGTGGCCGTGGTGCTCAGCGTCCGCTTCGAGGAGTGCGGCGGACGGGAGCGTGACGGCGCGGCGGGCGAGGGGGCCTCCCGGGGCGGCGGCGGCGGTTCGGCGCGCCTCAACGGCAGCAGGGGCGAGAGGACGGGGGAGCGCGGCGAGGAGGAGGCGCAGCCCTGGAGGAGCTCCCGGCTGCCGGGCTCGCTGCGGCCGCGGCACTACGACCTGCGGCTCGCCGTCTACATGGACAACTTCACCTTCTCGGGGGACGTCAGCATCGAGCTGGAGTGCGTCAACGCCACCCGCTTCATCGTGCTGCACGCCGACCGCCTGGAGGTACGAGCGCCGAGGCCGAGGGGTCGGAGGGTCAAAGGCGGCCTCACGGTGGCTGCCATAACGATGGCGGGAGGGCCTCCTGGGACGCAGGCGGCTGATTGGCTCTCGGGCCCGCCGCTCAATCAGGACCCGGTCCAATCGGACCGCTCACTGAAATTAACGAACGCTAAAACACTTTAGTTACACGCAATTAAAATCGCAACTTCTCCATCGTCGTCAAGGCAACGGCTCGATTGACAGCCTGTCAGCAGATTAATTAATCAGCTCGTTAAAGTTTTATTATCAGGTTTTGTACTGGAGTAAATTTACAACAAAAACTTGTACGAAAACTAGAAAAAACCTGCTCTGAAAACAAACTTGAGCTTCCTGACTTTCAAAATAAAATGCAAGCTCTGCATGTTTTTGCCGTTAAAGTGTCTGGCCGGCTCGTTCAGAGGATTATGGGAGCTGAAGGAGCCGCCGGTGCTCGAGCAGCAGCGGCGCCGAAGCGCTGCAGCTCCGCGTTAGGCCGCTAGATCCTCTCACGCCGGCCGCCGAGGCCGCTGAGGCTGCGTCGGCGTTCCCACGGTCAGAAACGGGAACAGACGGTGCCGAGTCTGAGAAGTCGGAATCCTCGGGATATTTTCCTGATTTGACGGCTGCAGAAACGTACAAAACTCTCGCTGCTTCACCCCGAAGCGTGACGGTCACGACGGAGAGCAGTTGCCATGAATGTTAGAGTGGACATGGCCACTCACAAACGGGGTCCTTCAAAATAAAAGTCACCTTGGAGCACGTCAGGCTTTTCTGGCTGCGAATCCACAATGTTTATTTCCACATTTGGCCTCAGAGATTTTTTCTAATGAAGCTAATTAACCATCCAAATCTGCTGCTTCAGCCCCATGTGTGAGGGGGGTGGGAAGGGGGGGGGCAGGGGGGGGCATGGCGAGCAATAGCCTCAGAGAAACGCGGCGTCGGAGACCCGTTCTAATGTGAGAGACGAATTCACTCGTCTAATGTGCGCAGAAGCACATTTGCAGCCCAGGTTGAGGCGTCGTCGGGAGCAGAAGAAGAAACGGCAGCGTTTCATCCAAAGAAGTGTCCCCTGGACAAAATACAGTAAACGGCACCACAGAAGAAGAACCATCGTCCAGCCGTGACGTAGAAATCGTTCGCTGCTCCAGGTCCTTAAACGCATCACGCCGCTCCAGAACTCCAGTTTTTGTTACTTCCGAGTTGATTCAAGAGGAAAAATTTGAACTTTTCTAAAATGTTGGACAACATTAGATCTTTTTTCCGAGACTTTTATCACAAACGTTTTGAGGCTTTTAACACGATCGTCTTGTCGTTTTTTTCTTTACGTGAAAAAACTCGTTTTCACTTCTTCTGTCACAACAAATCATGTTACCTTCTCCGCCTGTAGGAGGCGCCAGAACGCTTCAGGTGGCTGAACGGAGTAAAAACTGAACCAGAGTAGCGTCAATCATCGGGTTAGCCGCCGGCTTTGGATGCGGCTCAGTGGGTTCGCGTGGCTCTTTTCCGTCCATCGCCACCGGGTGGCGCTATGATAGGAAGCACGCGGCGCCTCGACTGAACGTACATTCATAAAGTGGCTTCATTCAGACGGCAGTGAGTCACGAATCCAGACGTGATGTACGACGGCGAGCAGCTGAGCCGCGCTCTCCGTGTCGGAGCGACATTTGAAGGCGTCACGGTGCGTTCGCTGACTCACCACAATAAAAGCCCCTGAAAAACATCCTTCTAATCCCCCGACGTTTCCTCTGTGTGTCAGCAGGCGCTGTGCTCCTATCGATCACAGCCGCTTTCATCAGAACACACACACACACACACACACACACACACACACACACACACACACACACACACACACACACACACAGAGGCCCAGTTTTGATAGGTTGAAGCCTCTGCCGTTCCTGGTTTCCCAACATGCACTGCTGCTCTGGTTATTTATCTTTACCTGTTGTGCCTGATAAATTTGGGAGCTCACTTCCTGTTTGACTTCCTGCTTTACTTCCTGCTCTTCCTCTATACGTCTCCCACTTCCTCGCTCCTCTTCCTCCTCCTCTTTGGACTTCCTGCTTCAGCCCGTCTCTCTCTGCTTCTTCCCATCTTCAGGTGGATCGCGTGTCCGTGACGGCGGAGGGCGGCGGAGGCGCCGGGCGTCCCGCCAACAAGCCGGGCGGCGGGGTCATCCGCGTCCACCGCCACTTCCTGTACCCGGCCAATCAGATGTACGTGGTGGTGCTGCACCGCGAGCTGAAGCCCTCCAGGCTCTACAGGCTGAACGTGAGCTTCGACGCCGCCATCGAGGACGAGCTGCTCGGCTTCTTCCGGAGCTCCTACACGCTGCAGAGGGAGAGACGGTGCGTGCGTGCGCCCACACACACACACAGACACACACACACACACACACACACACTCACACACACTTTGTTTCCTGCCACAGCAGCAGGTGGTCGGACTAGAAAAGGTCAGAGCTTCACATCCACGACATTGATTAACTCTCACACACACACGCTGCTGCACTTTGAGTGTGTCTTGGTGTGCGTTTCACTTATCAAAACACACACACACAGACACACACACACACACACCAACCGCCTGCTCCCTCCTTATGAATTTCCCATGAGCCTCTGCTGGAGAGTTGTTTCCACATCCCACGGTGCTGATGGGAATTATCATTTCGTGTGTGTGTGTGTGAGTCCAGTGATGAGGTGGAGTTGCAGTTTGTTAGTGTAGCATTATATTGAGCATTAGCAGTAATGCTCCTCAGCAGGTTGGACGATCTGAGCCTGCAGATAATACGAGGTGAAAGCGGCGGCTGCCGCCGCTGCTTCTGGCACGCCGTCTGCTCGGCGTCGGCACAGAGCGTTTAGCCTCGGCGTGCGTTCTCACCAGTCGGCGGTCCCGCTTCCACCGGCAGCCGCCGAAAGGGATCGATGCGGATCGATGCGGCAGCTGTCCGACCAGCCGAGCTCCACCGCAACACGACCAGCCGGCACTTAAAGTTTAATGCTCTCGCCGGCTGAAAGCGGGTTACCGCCGACTCCCGATGCTAATCGCATCACGGCGAGGAGGGAAAACACCGCGTTTACACGTGCGGAACCGGTAAACAAGGCCGCCGCCGCCGCCACTGAGAAACGTGACGTCGACTCTCTGCAGCCAAGCGCTCGCGTTTGACGTTTCCTCATCAAACGACGTCGGAAACTTTCCGCCACTCTGATGCGCGTCCGTCACGAACGTTTACGGAGCGACGCTCGCAACAATCCACCCGAAATAGAATCATTTATTCTGCGAATGCAAACGGGAAGTGAGCGGCTGACGGCTCTCGGGTGGATGAAGTCCAAACACTCGCTTCCTTCCACCTTTTTATCGCCGAACAGTCGCGCTAATAAAAACACATGTAATATATGTGACTAACCGCCTCAGAAGGTGCCAGTCTGCTTTCATACATATGCTAATGCTGATGACTAACCTGCACGGCGAAGCAACGAGCCTCATCGTGGAAACACTGCTGATTATGTTTCACATTATGATCACATTCACACGCTTCAAAATGTCAATGTGTGTGTGTGTGTGTGAGACGCCGACTGTTAGCTCAAGGATTAGCCTGGTACAGCAGTGCGGCTAATGCTAACACACACACACACAAACACACACAAACACACACTCACTCAGCTCCAGATTTGCCTAATATCCAGAGTTAGTATAAACCCCAGGCTGGGCTTAAACGCTTAACCGCCGTGAGGGGGGGAATTAATTAGCGCTCTCACAAACACACACACACACAGACACACACAAACAAGCACACGTACGCACACACACACACACACACACACACAGTATCACAGTTTAAGCTCGCTGATCTTTTATGCTAACGACAGCTGAGGAGTCTGTCCTGGTGACAGCACCTTGGTGTGTGTGTGTGTGTGCGTGTGCGTGTGCGTGTGTGTGACATGACCACATGTCAGAGTAAAAACAACGTCAATAGTTGGCTGATGTATAGGAAACTAGACCGGTGTGTGTGTGTGTGTCTGTGTGTGTGTGTGTGTGTGTGTGTGTGTGTGTGTGTTTGTCTGTGTGTGTGTGTGTGTGTGTGAGGGCAGGGCAGATACTCTGGGCTATTTTTACCTCACATGTATGAGGTTTGAGTCTTTGCGTGTCAGATGTCACGGCAGGTTTAAAGACTGAATTGTTTTCCATTTTTAATGGCTTGTTTGAGAAAGTAAATAAATTAATCTTTTATTTTAGTTGTTTTTTTAGTTGAACATGACATTAAGTGTGGCATTTGGAGGCTTTTACTCTGAAAGGCTGTCCAGCAATATGTTGTGCTTTTATTTCGCGCGGAAAAACGAAACAAAAATAGTTTGATCTTTGAGTCCTGAGAGGAAGTTTTCCTGCTGCTCACTAACGAGGCAGGTAACGAGCAGCCGCTGACGAGCGGCGTCTGTCCGGTATTAACTGAGGCTGGTTAACGAAGTTGAGGTGAGAAGGAAGGCGGCGCCGGCAGGCCGTGGCGAGCGAAGCTCCGCCCCCTGCTGAGAGGAAGCGGTGAATCGGAGTGAAACAGGAAATGAGAGGAGAACAGGAAGTGGAGTGTCATCGAAACTTTGTTTCCTTTCCCTCCTCCCCCCTTCGCTCCAACATACATGACCCCCCCCCCCCTCGCCATCTCTTCCAGCGGTCGCATATTTTACACCAGAGATGATGAATCAGCCCTCTTCAGTTGCTTCCTGTGAAAATGTATAGGGGTTAGAAACACACACACACACACACACACACACACACACACACACACACACACACACTCTGCGGTTTCTTCAATGTGACAGCAAGGAATCGCAATTTGAGACGTTGGTTAAAGAGATCAGTCTGTCCAGCAAAATCTGTGTGTGTGAGAAATGGATATAGAAGTACACACACACATACACACACAGACACACACACACACACACACACACACACACACACACACACACACACACACACACACACACACACA
>JASSRZ010000527.1:0-12788 GCA_032164315.1 Malacoctenus gilli
TCGCTGCTGCTCTATCCCCGTGTTCTACTGCGTGAATGATCGCCTTGAGTTTAAACTGCTCACTCCCCGGCTGGCCATGGGCGGCGGCGGCAGTGGCGGCTCCTCGCCGGCGGCCCCGGTGCAGAGGAGCTACCCACTCTCCGTCGTCGCCTCCTCCGCACTCCCGCTGGCGTTGCTCGGTCGCCCCCGCCTCACGCAGTCATATATCCCAGCATTAACCGCGCGCTTGAAGTTGGCGGCTGTTTACCGTCGTTGCGAGACCTGTTGTGGCTCAATATTGGTCCATATATAAGGCACACCAGACTATAAGGCGCACTGTCAGCTTTTGAGAAAATTGGAGGTTTTTAGGTGCGTCTTATAGTGCGGAAAATACGGTAGTTATTTGATGTAAATGTAGGGCAAATTTAACCAAAAATAATCAGTTTATATCGTTTTTCCCCCATTCTGTCATATGTGTGTTTCTGTGACTAATTCTTTTGTCCAAATTGTATCACCGAGACGAATTATGTGTGTTCTAACTATCGCTGTGCAGACAAATAATTTTGTTGTTATTGGCTTTTTTCCCATTGTGTAGCCCGTAGCATTTCTGCAATATTTATTTAAAGGGAATTGCCAAAAAATAGACCAAAAAAATGTGAAATCTGCCCCTTTCCCAGAACCTTGAATATGCATCACTGTATAAATGCGTGTGCGTGGGGGGGGGCTGGAGTACAGATTTGCAAGAGGAGAGTAAACTTGAAAATGAAAAACAATGAACACAATCAACATCACGAGAAGCCCCTGAGCAAATGTTTCTGTATCCTCGAGCCAAATCAGTGTTGACAGGCACAGTTGAGGCTGTTTATGGAACTGGCCCTTTGGTTTGGGCTCGCGGCAAGAGTCCCACAGGGCCAGGTTTTGGAGTTTGTTAGACATTTACAGCTGCCCCTGTGTTCTTACATTTCTATGTCTGCCCTTCCTGCTTTGACTAGTTTTTGTTTGTCATATATCACCTCCCTCCTTATGCTTCACATGCTTTGTTACACTGGTCTTCACTTGCGTCTCGTTTTCTCTCCTCATCTATTGTGTGCTTATACTCATCGGTCTGCATCCTCACCACGGTGTCTGTTATGTCCCGCCACCTTGTCTCTGATTTTTTTTTTTTTTGTCGCATCCTGGTCCAGACACTATTATGCTTTGTTTGTGTTTCGGTTCTTTATTTTCCCATGAAAAAAAGGAACATCGCATTGCATTTCCCTGCCTGCTGCTTTTATTTGTCCCCATCTGAAAGCCTGTGCCATAGCTAAAACATCCAAGAAGAAAGAACAAACCTGCAACATGAACATCTAAGTTTCTGTGGTTTTTTTTCATGCTGCCTTTTTTTAAAAAAAAAAGCTCTAACAAGAGGAAAACAAGCTTGAGAAGCTCTCTCCAGGAGGAAGAGGAGGATGATGTTAAGCAAATCCTTAGGAAGAAGGCTTTCGATGTCGGGATTTTGATTTAGGACTGTTTCTATAAAATTTTGTTGCTGGATATTTTTTTATGCTATTATTTTTTTAGGCTGTTGCCATTATGGCTGGTATTCCAACCTTCATATTTGGCCCAGGGGCACCTGGCAACAGGACACTTCTTTGGGAAAAAAATTTGATACATGACTTCCTGGTTGCACTATCGCTGAGAATTATAAATGCATTGTACAGTTTTAATAAATTCACTACTTCGAATATGTAATTATTAATGTAATTACTAATGCTTGTTATAAAAATTACTCATTTTTGATTGGCCAGGCAAGGTTCAATTGCAGGACATTTACTGGCTTTGTTAACTCCTTTCCCTGACAACCACTTGTTTTCTCTCTCTCTCTCTCTCTCTCTCTCGCTCTCTCTCTCTCTCTCTCTCTCTCTCTATCTATCTATCTATCTATCTCTCTCTCACACTCTCTCTCTCTCTCTCTCTGTTTTTCTCTGTATTCTGAGTTTTCACACTGTGGCACCTTCCCCATTCGTTTTGAGGCCCACTAGAAAAAAACTCTCTGTTTCTCAACAACAAAAAAAATGCTGATTGAGCGCAAGCTTCATTCGGCCCCCTGCTCCATTGTCCATCATAGATACTGCTAACACTTTGAAGCGGTGGGGAATAAGCACACACACGCGCACACACACACACACACACACACACACACACACACACACATCCATGCACAATAACATAACAAGGCCAGAGGCTGCAACCTAACTCACACACTTTTGTGGCCCCATTGAGAATTAATGCCCGCACAATAAAAAGCTAATCATCTAATAAAACAGCAGAACCAACAGTTGATTTATTCCTTCAATAAAATCCCTCCAACTCTGAAGTAAACAATGTAAACGTAATGTATATAAATGGCTGGCTGTGAGCTCGTTTTGCTGCTGATAGACTGCTTCCCTGTGCTCAATACATAAACACCCTTATAAAGGGTGTTCTCTCTAAAATACAGACTTCTTCTTTCCAATATTATCATACAAGTGATAATTCATTTTTTTTATTATCTTTGCATAAAAAAGTGTAACAGAAAAAAAAACAAATTAAAAAAGGTCAGTATTGAGTTATCTCTTCAATAAAATCCAATGCTGCGCTTGTCAAAGCACAACTGAGTGCATTACAGTGGCTTGGCTCTTTTAAGTGGCATGATTCACAATGGTTCTTCTTTGTCTATTCAATCTTATGATGCATTTAGATTGTTTGCAGACTTCCAAACCATTAAGTTGCTTTTAAAAAAAAAAGGGGTTTAAACGAGCCACAGACCCTTGTTGACGGAGTCGATCTTACATTTGGATGTGGCCCCGTTCCAAAGAAGCCAGATGGAAAACAAACAGAGGCTCCGCCAGGAACCTAAAGAACTGATTTTGGCACCGCTGATTTTCAGCGCTCAGGCTTGTGTTTCTCTGGATGTCTGGAACCAATGGGAATTCAAAATGTCATTGATAAGTATCATGAAATAACTACTTTCCCATCAGTTTCAATAGGGCAAGCAAAAACAGGTGATTCCAGATGTACTCGAATAGCTAGAGCAACTCTTGCTAAGGAGAAATAATTTTAGTGTACAATGACTCTTCTGTAATCACTCACCTATCTCCTGTAGTGATTCAGGCTGTGGAGTAGTATTTGACAAAGTGGTAATTCAGGGGGAGACAAATCATACTCATCTCGTACCTTCATTTTTCAAAAATCACCTGAGATTTTAGTCAACCTGATGTGTTCAATGATTGTTTTGTTGTGTGCTGTCATTTTAATAACATTTTTCCCCATAAGGAAAAGCTCCTAATGGGTTCATTTTTATTTCAAAGTCAACCCTCAAACCAAGAGACACAAAAAAAATAAATCAATGTGATTCTTGAGGCTGAGCAGACTCTTCCTAAAAGCTGAAACCATTATACATTCACCAGTGACCCTTGCTGGGAATGCATGGGGGTTTTTGACACTTAAGAAACAAGTGCTTCAGCAAGGTAGTGTGGCCGAGGGGTCCAAGGCGCTGGATTTAGGCTCCAGTCTCTCAGGAGGCGTGGGTTCAAATCCCACCACTGCCATTTATACACTGAAACCTCCACTTCCATGTCCAACCACTCCTTGGAAAACTGTACACACCACTTTGCCCCATTGGAGTCTTTTGTTCAAACAGTTACCCACTCCATATATCATCATATCCTAGGGAAAGCTCTCTCAATTGTTCCTCGAAAAATGAGTATCATCACTACTTTTTAATGACCAAATCCCAATTTTGTCAGCAATTGGTTTGCATGAGACCCAGAGGCCTGGGACAAGGATTTTGTACTTTCACACTACGCCAGCAAGGTAGTGTGGCCGAGGGGTCCAAGGCGCTGGATTTAGGCTCCAGTCTCTCAGGAGGCGTGGGTTCAAATCCCACCACTGCCATTTATACACTGAAACCTCCACTTTCATGTCCAACCACTGCTTGGAAAACTGTATACGCGACATTGGAGTCTTTTATTCAAATACTCACCCACTCCATATATCATCATATTCTAGGGAAAGCTCTCTCAATTGTTCCTTGAAAAATGAGCATCATCACTACTTTTTAATGACAAAATCTCAATTTTGTCAGCAATTGCTTTGCATCAGACCCGGAGGCCTGGAATAAGGATTTTGTACTTTCACATTTTACCAGCAAGGTAGTGTGGCCGACGGGTCCAAGACGCTGGATTTAGGCTCCAGTCTCTCAAGAGGTGTGGGTTCAAATCCCACCACTGCCATTTAGAAACTGTCAATTTTAGGTTCCTGGAAAAATCAACATTACTAATACTTTTGTGTGACAATTCCAAATTTCAATTGGTAAGCAATTGGTGCACATGAAACCCGGACACCTTCTCTAAGGAGCCATAGGGATTTTTGGCACTTTTGAACAGTCACACCATTGAGGTAGTGTGGCCGAGGGGTCTACAGGCGCTGGATTTAGGCTCCAGTCTCTCAGGAGGCGTGGGTTCAAATCCCACCACTGCCATTTAGACATTTAATTTCATTGACATGTCCACCCACTGCCTGGAAAACTCTAAATGCCCCATTCGACTTGTTGAGGGTTTCCTTCAGTCACCTGCTGATATCAAAGTCAAAAGTTTTCATCCAAATTTGGTGCAACAAGACAAAATCACATAAGGAGCTGAAAAAGCTGGGAGGAAACATTATGCTGGTCAGTCTCTGTGCAGGCTGCAAATCGAGGTTTTCACCTTCTTTGTTCTCTCAGATTAGTATCAGGGATCAGAATTGCTGTCAACTGTGCACTCAGCAGACCTGCATCCTATCTGCTTCTCTTGAGAGCGATATTAATGAAAGCAATTTCCAAACTCAAACAATATCTGCTCCTCACGTATCTTAATACCCTTTTGTTTTCCCCTTTCAAAAGTGGCTGTGGCAAATTTATGTCTGGCTCAAAAAAAAGTAAAGCCACAACAAAGGGAACAAAGGACGACTTGCTTCAAGACAAAAAGTGAGGAATTGTGCATTCTTCTCAGAAAAAAAAAACTTTTATGTTATCGCCTGATAATGCCATCAGTGACAATGTGATGTGAACCCAGTAAAATGTCATGAACACGTTGACAAGGCCATTGCTTCGGGTGTATTGGATGCTCACTGACAAAGCAGATCGGGGGGGATTTCAAATGAATTATTAACATCAGTTGCCTATTGTTAAAACATCAAGGACAAGCTGTCAAACAACAGCAAACATGTTCCCCTATTTCTTTTCTTTACATTTTTTTTTCTTTTTTGGAGGATAAAAATATATAAAATAAAGAACTTTTCCAAACTTTAAACTTATTGTCAATTGCACTCTTAAAAAAACGTGATGATATAACCAGCGGTTGTGTAAAAAAAGCTACATACTGTGTATATCAGGGGTGTCAAAGTCATTATCGTCCAGGAGCGACATGCAGCCAAACTGGATTCAATGTGGTCCAGACCAGTGATACCAGACTATGATATGTTTGACGACATGCTGCAAGTGCTTCATCAAGTGCCCAAAGAAGTGCCTTGCTTTTTTTTTCTTAACGATAGCAACAGCAAATCAAACTAATCTCTATTCTGTGAAGTTAAACATTTATCGTTTGTATTCAGCGTGGTCAATGTTAAACGTACAAAGAATTCAAATCTATCATTCGTCTTTGCTGGTTGGCAGGTCTGCAAGCTTGGAATGGAAGCTGCTTACCACCATCAATGTGTAGATGAGTAGTTCATTGAATGTAAAGTAATTTTTTTGTCTGTCAACTCATTTTTAGTTTACCTGAATTCCTCTGTTAGCTGTTTAGGTGAAAACTGTGCTAGAGTTACTAATTGGGCTTTCACTCCAATGAGCTGAGTTATTCATGTCAGTTTGAGCTCATATAACAACATTATTGGTCTTTCAAAATCCAAAGTTTGGAGTGATTTTCGTGCCAGTTCCATTCAGGAAAAGCTGTTTTTCAGAAGAAGAAGAAGAAGAAGAAGAAATATAATTGTAGGAAAATGAACTGCCCTCTGAATGCCAGAGAATAGTACTTCAGTCCTATCAATGGATATTAGTTTTTTGCTCAAACAAACAAACAGCAGGATGGTACAGTAACGTGTAAACGGGACAGATGGCATGTACTCTGTGGCAGCTTCCACCTACACATAGTCTGCCAATGTACACACACAGATTGTATTTCCATGGGCATTATAGTGAGTAATACTCGGGTGATTTGTAAGTTATGTAACAAGTCGTCTGCAGCTGAAGACATGGAGCAATAGATGCAGGAAGTCTGCCGAACATTTGCGCCGTTGAAATGGGATGATGGTTCAATTTCAGATAGGTAAAGGATATCCCGTCAGATATGGACCTTCATCTTTTTACAATTTCTACAATTTGCATATCACTCAACCAAAACTGACATCGAAGACACTCTGCGCATAATCGACTTGTTCTTTTAAACATCAGAGACCTACAAGGAACAGAAAACAGTTGTTCTGAATTTATGTGCTCTGTTTTGCTAAAACATTTTCTGCAATCAATTTGATATGAACATTTTGCATGTCTCGTCCAGCAACAGGAAATGTTTGTGCATATGCAAAGCTGCGTAATTGTGTTTGAAGTTTGACTGTGGTTTCAGTTTGCTTTTTTCCTTTTTTTTGACACACTTCTTTTTATTTTGGTTCAGGATGTTTTTTCTTTTGACTGTCGTTTTCTTGATAATTGTAGAATGTCAATCTTCTTTCAGGTGTGTGCAACAAGCGTTCAGAGGCTCAAATACAGCTCCTTGGAGGGTCCAATCAGGCTTGCAGGATCCTGTTAAATATTACAATGAACTTCTGTTGCTATTTGGTGAAATTGTGATAAGAACAGAAGTAAGAACCTCAAAATTGAACAGCAGATGACAGCACAACCATCCAACAAACGTATTTTTTAAAGCAAGCGACGTTACCGTTTGCGCTCGTTCTCAAAAGCAAACTTGGTTTCAAAAGTGAGGGGATGATGTCGCTGATCTGGCTTCGAAATCAAATTTCGCCCCTGATCTACAGTGAGTTCGGCATGCCTCGAGGGACTCGCCTCACTCATCGTCATTGGCTCTGAGTTCAGACTGATAGCCCGGGCAAAAGTGCTGCTGGTCTGATCTTTATGGGGCTAGTAAGCCAAGTAATGCTATGTGAGTGCAGCGGGGTGGCCTTCAATCTATGGGTCGGTGGTCTGGTGCCCCGTCTCGCCCAGTTCCCCGTGTTAAATTGTCATTGAGTACCGAGCATTGCTCTATTGGTGTTTGTGTGAATGGGTGAGTATGACTTACTGTGCAAAGTGCTTTGGGGACTGCTGACTGCAGTGGAAAAGAGCGGTAGAAGTGGAGCCCATTAAACTTACTGTCTATGTTTAGAAAGGTGCTCGGGAAAAAGATTGATGAACAGTAATATGCGAGAAAAGACGCCCCCTTTGGTGTATTAAATTGGAGACAAAGCTCAACCATTATTGCAAATTTTGTGCAGCGCAATCGTTCGGGTCCAGGTCAACCGTTTGAAATGAGTGGTGTTTATTAAATGAGATTATTTCGTAGCGAGACTCAAACGTCTTGAAGCGCTTCGGGCTTAAGGTAGAAATGGAGGTGTAAGGAGTGATGTGGGCATCTGTGCATGTGGACTTGATGTTTGTGTGTGTGTGTGTGTGTGTGTGAGAGAGAGAGAGAGAGAGAGAGTCCTGGCAGGATATTGGATGTGATGCTGCTATATTGGTTCTTAATCCACAGGGAAGGTAAAGCATCTGGTGGTGATTTCTCGTGTCTACGATCCACAGGAAGGAAAAAAAAAAGAAGTCATCCAAAGCGGTTGCAAGATCGGACGCAACTTCCTCTCGAATCAAGCACGATGGAATGGAAAAAGATAGAACCTCTTCAATTGATTGCAGTTGGCTTACACCCCATTTACTTTGGGTTTCAATGAAGAATGTACAAAACTGAGGCACTTTCTCAGTGATTCACTACAATCTTCAATTGAAGGAAATGCACCATGAACTTCGTTGTTCAAAAACCATATTTATTCCTGACCTTATGGTTGAGTAACGCTCCAAGCATGCCAGCTCGACCCAATCAGTAGTCCGTCACAGAAGAAATGTGTTTTCTGTACACATTCCCCTCTTATGGTCCAGTCTTTGAGCCCTCCAGTTTGAAAGAACCTTTTTTTTCCCCCTTGTGAGACTCTTCCAAGCAACTGTGATCTTTGCAACGGACAGTAATAGTTCACAAAGACTGGAGCAACAACTGTGGGATGAGGGAGTTGCTATGGAAACATGAGCTCAGCCATTTTAGCCTTTAGCATGGCTGACCAGCAAGGGAAAAGGAAAAAAAAAAAAGTTTTTCTACAGATGGTGTACCGACCCCATCTGTCCCTGAGTGCAATGAGCTACTGTTGCTATGCAGAGCTCCTGAGGGGGGGGGGTTAAGAGGCTCTGCAGAATACCTGGAAAATCGGTCAGATCGCAAACAAATGTCTGATTGTAAGGATGAATCAATTAATCTGAATTTCATCTCATTCCAAAGACCCTTTGAGTCACAGATAAAGTAAGTGGTTCGGTCCAGAGCAGATGAGCGACTACCACGGGGCAAATCAACAAATCCTACTTTTCCGAGTCGAGCGCATACACCTTCGCGATGCACGACAAAGAACAACTGTCGCCCACGCGTTGCTTCCTGTTTTGATTGTCACTCCTTCTAAATGCAACTGTTAGTTTTCCCTCTACTTTGTCAGCGTGATTGACGAAGCCTTTTCAGGAGCTGACAGTTAAGAAAAAAAAAAAGTGCAGGCAGTTAAGACCTGTGAAGACGTCCTCCTGTCCACATTAGTGGGAACACATCAGCGACAGTAAATCCAGCTTGACAAGACAAATTCGAGCGACGTCTGCTGCACGGGTGACAGTATTGGCAACGCTGCATAGGTTGTTTGTCAGTTTATGGCTGCATGTAGTTAGTCGCCTACAGGTGTTGAAACAGAAGAAAGTGGCATAAAAATAACATCATTAAACTCATTCATTCGATTTTTTTTGGTGTATATTATTTGACTTTGGCTTTAACTGGGCAGCGAACACTCAAAGTACCTCTGTCACTGCGTCTTCACTTATCAGATAAGCAGAACTACAAATACAGTTATCTTAAGTGATGCACGTTACCGTTGGAGAAACATTGTACCATCAGACACAAAGAAACAATAATATTACTCAAGAAGCAGCATGAAAAAAATTTGGGGCAAAGAAAATCACCAGCTGAGAAAGGACACAAATTACCGTATTTTCCGTACTATAAGGCACACCGCATTATAAGGCGCACAGACTAGACGCTACAGTAGGGACTGGGGTTACTTTATGCATCAATTAGATGGAGCTGCGCTAACGGGAATGTCAACAAAACAGTCAAATAGGTCGGTCAAACTCTATTAATAGATGACAAACCAGCGTTGTGACAACTCCATTCACTCCCAAAATGGATAAACAGTCTTCTTTACTTGGCGCAGGTCATCTTGTTGCTTTCTCCACTTCCGCACCATTGATTCGTGAATGTTAAATTCTCTCGCTGCTGCTCTATCCCTGTGTACTACTGCGTGAATGACCACCCTAAGTTTAAACTGCTCACCCCATGGCTGGCCACGGGCGCCGGCGCCGGCGGCTCCTTGCTGGCGGCCCCGCTGCAGAGGAGCTACCCGCTCTCCGTCGTCGCAGCCGCCGCCGTGCTCGGTCGCCACCGCCTTGCGCAGTCATATATCCCAGCATGAACCGTGCGCTTGAAGTTGGTGGCTGCTTACCATAGTTGCGAGACGTGTTGTGGCTCAATATTGGTCCATATATAAGGCGCACCGGACTATAAGGCGCACTGTCAGCTTTTGAGAAAACTGGAGGTTTTTAGGTGTGCCTTATAGTGCGGAAAACACGGTAGTGATATTTCACTATTTCCCATCATGCCATCTCACTATAGAAATGCAAGGTTGATATGTTGAAGTTTTCAGAAGGGCTCTCGGCCTCGTTTGATCCTTTTTTTCCCCCAATGTCAGCTCGTTGGAGGCAAATAAAATGAAGACAAATAAAATTAACACGGAAAGCAGCCAATTGACTTACTTTATTTAGAATGTCACATGTTGCGTGTTGTACTCTGGACACCCGAATGTAAAACATTTGCTGTCTACAAAAATAAACAGTATCTGTCCTTATCAAAACCAAAAAAACTTAAAAGGTCTGAAACTTTCCTGTTGTTTTACAAGGGATGCAATTGATCAGTGGGTGAGCGCTACGACCCTGATGTTAACCAGGAAGTAGAACCAGGACCTTCACTTAGTATCTGCGACTTTTCTGTTCATATGAGCTCGCTGATGGAGAAGCAATCCCTTTGTGACTTCTCTGCTTCAACTCCTGGCTGTCCTCAGCATGCGCCGCTTCATATTTGTATGAGTGTGATAATGAGCCACATCAGGTTGGATCATTTTGCTGCACCGGTGATTACAAAAGTGAGTAAACAGCCATTTACCAAAAAAAAAAAAAAAAGGAAAACATAGAAATGTTTCATCATGGTGCTAAATGTGTGTGACTGCAATTTAGTGTTCACCACATCATTGTGAACAATATTTAAGTGAAAGGACTAACCTTAATAAATATATTCACCTCGCTTCACTTTCTACAGCAAACGCCCCTGAAATAATGCCACCTATAACAACAAATAAATTGCTTTTTGGGTGTATTTATCGCAGGTTAAAATTAAGTTGTCACGCATTGCATCACTTTTTCACTCTGTTCAAGCATTCACCTGAAAAAATAAACTGCAAGTTGTGGATGTTTGAGAGTTAATGGTGACTCTGTCATCATCCACATCCAGGAAAACCTTCTCATCAGTCATTTGGTTTGATGAAAACAATGAGCGATTTTGCTTTATTGTTTTCTCACCAGGGCAATGATTCACTCTGTCCCGAGTTATTACTCCCAAAAAGCAATTCGGTGGACCTGTACACACAATGTACATCTTGCTGGGTCCTATTCATTTGGCAGTAGAGTGTACAAAGTATACATTGTTTCTTTGTCACCACCTTTTAATTCCTGTCATTACTCAGAACCGTGTGGAGAAAACAGGCTCTTTGTGCTTACGTCTGATGACATGAAGGCTCCTGTTCGGGCAGACTTCCGCGTGCCAGTCACAGCGCGCCGCCGAGCAGCGCCGCCGAGCGGCGCCGCCGAGCGGCGCTGCAGCCGGCGAGCAGCGCCGCCGAGCAGCGCCGCCGAGCAGCGCCGCGCCGAACCCCTTCAGTCTAATTGCTCAACCTTTTCAGATGGGTTGCAAAGTAAATAAACGGCGAGCTCGATTGCAGACGACGTCTTTGCAGCCCGCGAGGGATGACGGATGGAAAATGTTTGCGCTCGCGTGCGTGCTCGAGTGCTCTCCCAAGGCAGACACTCCACATCCATCCCATTCACATTACTCAGTTTACATAATCAGGGCCTTCATTGTTGTTTCTTGTGTTTTCATTTGAAAAGTTACATTTTTCAGCATAATTCAATACAGTAAAATTCATAGATGTTCTGAAGTCATTGCGCATGTCCTGAAAGATTTGCAGCCTTCTTGATCTTATTCTTTGTAATTTCAGATTATCAGACACAGTCAACATACAGTACGACGCTCAAAGTATGACTTCTCTTTAGTCAGGATGGTGTTATTTTGGTGTATCTGTCAAACTCGTCACCTTACGCAACACCCACCCACTGGAAGAGTCCCAGCACCATGGGTTTTATACACTTGGGGGGGGGGGGGGCTCCTTATCTTCTTCTTCTGTCTCTGGGCACACGTCCTTCTTGTGCTGCCACAAACCCCTAAGAGGAAATCATCACTGAACAGAGCTACCATTCATCCAACGTGAAATGTAGGCGGAAAACTTCGAGAAACTTCTCCCCACTGCCCTCTGAGAATACGATGAGTCAACGTTCGAGTCACGTTACCTGCGTGGATTAGAGTTTTATTTTCTTTTGTGAATTCTGCAACAATAATGTCTATTTTTTTCTGAGATGATGATGGTTTGGTGTATGTGACTGATTCTGCGCTAATGAAGCATTTTAAACCGTTTGCATTTTGAGTTACACTTTATTGTCTGAATTGTTATTCTTTATCTCTGAAGGTGTACCAAAAGGCCCCACCGGGATTTGAACTCAAGACCTCACGCGGCAGAGAACATTGACCACTACCACTGATCACGACAGACTGCTAAAATCAGTTGTTCTTCCAACTTGTCGTACAAAAAAGTAAATGTTTTGGATGATTGCCGACAAATCCAGTACTGTTACTACCACTGTCGGGCACAGCAAGAAACAACACAGAGCTAATCCACAATGATTGCTTCCAGCCAGTCAGCAGACAGAAAGACAGACGGACAGACAGAGGGATTACACACCTCCACACAAGAAGTTGTCCATCAAAATAAGTCCCAGAGAGACATGGAGAAGGCGACTGTGACACATTGTGTGGGTTTAATCAGTGCAGGCAGAGCCGCCTTCAAAGGAGGGGACTCCACGTGTGGTTAATGTGCTGCATTGTAGTGGATCTTAACCCTGCTGACACTGTGTAGGTCTCTAAAATGCCTGTACTTGAGGGTACACACACACACACACACGTGCACACACACACACACACACACACACGGGGCTCAAGGCTCAAGTGCACTGCAAACTGATACCCACACACTCTGTGCCTCTCATGTTTCCTCACCCCACCCTCTTTTTAGTGTGTGTGTGTGTGTGTGTGTGTGTGTGTGTGTGTGTGTGTGTGTGTGTGTGTGTGTGTGTGTGTGTGTGT
>JASSRZ010000528.1:0-12779 GCA_032164315.1 Malacoctenus gilli
ACACACACACACACACACACACACACACACACACACACACACACACACACACACACACACACACACACATTCCCGCTGCTACCTTAAGTGAGCCCAGACTGGAGTCCACTTATATAACCCTTTCACACAAACCACTCCACACAGCAGGTAATATTAATTCGTTCACACCAATGCTGGGTTCCTGGCTTGCAAGGGTCTCACACATAGCACTGGGAGTGACTTGGGGTTCAGTGTCTTGCTCAGGGACACTCCGGCATCAAGGATCAAACCTCCGACTTTTAGACTGAGCTGCTCAGCCCATAACCAACACAAGTTTGTGCATGATTCCTAACATTGTCCTGCCATGGACTCAGTCCTTTACCTCATATTATTTAACTGTAAAGGAGGAGGTCCCCAAAAAGAAGGTTAAACTCTGCAATGTTTGTGTGCATTTCCAGGCCCCACAAAGAGAAAACACGACACCTCACACACTCATATAATACCTGCAGCTCTCTTTGGTACAAGAATCAAACCTCAGTCATTACATATAAATGTCTTCCCTGAAGTGAAACCCCTAACAATTTGTGGCACTCTGTGTTTTTTTTCCCCGACTATGTGTGTCCTGATTGTCATGTCTGTGTGCCTCCAGTTTTCAGGCTTCACAAGAGAGGAATACATCACTGCACACACGTCCTCAAACCCTCAGCAAAGTCAAGTTCTGGGTGTATTCTCCCTTCGGTCCGTCATCCACTGGGACCAGCTGCTGCCCTGCCTGGGCCCCTCCAAACATCTTTCACGCAGTTCGTCTTGAGACCGCCCGCGAGCACATCCAACCACTGTAAAGACTGCAAGGATCCATCTCTCTCTGGATCTCCCACCTGCTCGCCAACCTGACTGGTAATCTCTGCTTTGGCCAAAATGTATTTCCACAACAGAGCAGCTCTGACACCGGCTCAATCAAGTGCGGCTGCTTCAAAGGTGCTCCATCAGTAACACTGGAAGTCACCCTCACAGCCATTAAAAAGGCATCTGACCCGGTGCGTCCACTGATTGCTCCCAAAAGATTGTGTGCTAATAGTGTTAGCCTGTAGCCTCTACTCAACGACTTCCTGTCTGTGTTTTGCAATAAATCAATGGCATCAAGCAGCAGCATGGTGTTTGGCTTATGTGAGCCATTGTATTACTGCACAAGCCTGCAGCTTATGCAAAAGTTTCCATGCACCCTTCACAGCTGACACGACAGCCATTTCAATACTGATCCGGGTTCAGCCAGGTGTTTGAGAGCAGGTACCTGGTGGAATACACCGAAACGATGTATTTCCTTTGGAATAACGTACCGATTGCTGCATGTGAGCGACTGCCTCAAATGTGCGGGATCTGTTTCCAAGGAGATTCCTCGGCCCGACGCAGGGACACTGAAACACCCTGCATTCACAAATGCGCACTCGACACACAAAACACACAGCCAAGCTCCAACCAACCACTGACATCGCAGCCTTTATTACGAAGCGACGCCTGATATCACTCGTGAGCTTAACCGGCTAAATATGTCCCTCACCATGAGAACAGATTAACACTGGAGTGTGAAAATAGCGTCTGAATCATTTTCTCTGTCGACCGTGATTCACAGCAAGGAGAACTCGCGGAGGGGGTGATTGACAAAAGACAAGGAGCTATGGCCACTCTACCAATGTACTTTAAATCAGGAGTTGTAAGATTATTGGGCTTTTCGAATTGTACATATTATTGCGCTTGTAGAAAATGAAAGGAGGCGTCATCGGCCTGAAAAAGACCTACAGCAACGAACACAATTCATCAGCCAATCACATGGCCAGGACAGTGGTGATTCTGAACCAACTGGGAAACCTGATACTTCTTGTTTCAGGCTACGTACACATAGCACAGATTTCCTGTGCCGAGCATCCGGAAATCATGAAGCTGCCTCCACGTCACCAAATTATGATGCTTCCCTCTTTACTTGTTTATTATTGCTTCTATTTTCTGACTTGGGTCAGCTTAAGTACTGGCAAAAAATGTGCGATACCAAGTCCAAAAAATACAATGTCTTGCATACTTTTTTTCTGATCCTTGCTTGCAGGGGGACTGCCAAGTGATGTAGCTCCACTCGACTCTTCCTTGTTAAATCACCTGGATGAAATGCTCACTGACAAAAAAAGAAGACAAATCTACACCTCTGTGCAATGTTGATATCATATTCTTTTCCCCACAAAAAACAAGCGGCGTCTCGTAAGTCTTAAAATTTGCATCCCCTGTCAGTCGGAGTGGCTTTATTTGTGTCGGCAGACAGCATAAATATAGATTTATACAGGAGACGTGACAGCTTAAGTGTGAGAACACAATGAGCCCGGGATTACATCACGAGCGTCAAAGCGCTGAAACCTAACCGGACAGGGAGGATTGTTCGAGCCGCGACTCCTCATGACTCAACGTGATTGCGAGGAAGTGTGAGAAAGAGAGAGATCGAATCTGCCACGCCGCGGTTGGTTTTATGTGCTTTTTTTTTCTCTCTTTCTTCATCCCCCCTCGGTGGGCAGTACAACAGGCCAGTCAGTGTTCCTGGAATGTGCTGTTACCTTTAGAAAAACTGAGATTGCTGCAAACGCGGTGACGAGCGGCCTCCTGCTGGCACACTTAACGCGAAGTCAAGTGGACCTTTTCTTTCAAAGGTCCCCATCGAGGTGTTTCTGAGACATTCTGAACACATTTGGTGGGTCCATTCAGATGAGCAGCAACGATGGGCCGATGATTGTGTAACTGGCGGTACGGAGCTGTAGGAGTTCCCACTCTCAGCATGAGAACAAATCTTTGCTTGGATTCTGGACTCAGCACCTTTCTTGCTCCTTTGTAGTGTTGGATTTAACTCCAGGCTGGGTGATAGGATGGTATTCAACATATGGCAACATCCTTGATTTCAATCGGAATTAATATACATCAACAACCACTTAGTCAAGTGCCGCTCTCTCAGTTTCACTTTTGTCTGGTTTCCCTGCATCTTGGAGCCCGCTAAGCCCCGCCCCCTGGAGGACAGCGCTTCAGCAGTACGGAGCACACTTTTCAACCAATCTCTTCCCCCAGTTTATGGCGACATCAAAGTAAAGCTGCAACCAGACCGCGACATCTGTGAAGTTTCCAACCCTGAAACGAGCTGTTTTTCGAATGCTTGTCCCTTTGTTTTGCCTGAAACCTTCCTTCCTTTGCTGTCACATCCACTGCAAGCTTCCTTCCCGCCTGCCTGCCTTCAGAAAAGTCAGCATTTGGGTCCAGTTTGTCACCAACACGATATGTAGGCCCAACCAAAAAAATTCTCAAATCACCCAGAAAGTCAAGATTTGGCCTCGTGGAGGAGAATGAAACTCATGAAATCAGATTAAAAACAGGCACAAAGTGAACTTTCAAACATCTGGCAAGTCTGAGTCAAACACTTCCGGACTGGTGGACGGAGATGGGACAGAGACGGTCGGTGTCTCCTGCATTGGCGACGCGGGGTATTCGAAGGAAAGATGCTGGAGCGCTTCACCTCTATCCGTGAGCATGCTGTCTGAGAGGATCAGAGGTTTGCTTGTTCGGAACTGCCCCCTCCTCCATCTGCAGCTCCCAGGTTCCCCTCCTGGAACCGTCTCGCCTGTGTGCATCCCCTGCTCTCGATGTCCTGCCACATGGCAGTCACGCGCCGCACCGGAAACCGTGTCGGAATGAGCGCAAACGCGTCAAAAAGCCGCAGGAGAGAAGGCGCTCCAAGAACCGACGCTCGCCGCCACGGCTAAACGAAGAGAGGCGTCATTTCGCATTCCCAGCTGTGAAAAAAAAAAAGACATTGAAGCGCAGCCGTGTTTGGATCTGTGTGGGTTTTCCCCATCACTATTCAGCGCGAAAGGAAGCGGGGCGAGGGTTCCGATTGGTCCGACGGCGTCACAGCAATCATCCAGAGAGCTTACTGCCAATCCGGCGTGTCCTCTGAGAAGCGCTAGGATGCTGTGTGCTGAGAGGGCAGAATCTTTCGACTCCGTCAGCTCCCCGCCTGCCGCTCTGGAGATTAGCATTTCCTCGGCGTCGCCGCGGGAAGACAGCACAGCAATTTCAAAAGTACAGAGGTGCTTTCTTCCCTTTGTTGGCCGCACTCTGGCAAAATCTTCAATGTTTGCCTCGCTGCGTCGTGCGTTCCGTTATCGGTGACTCCACCTTCCAGATGCTTTAGCTTTAGTTAACAACATCTCACATATTGATCCTGACAAAAACTGGTTTGAGAGAAAACCTTGATTTTGATGAGATGTCAATGAGACGGTTTGATAAAGCCAATAACATTGGCTGTGTTTCAATAACTTGGAGATACAACCAATTTGTTGTTCAATTTGAAGTTCAACCTTTTTTTCTGAGTTTTCTATTGAACAATGCATTAAAAAGACACAGGATTCATATGAGATCATGCAACACTCTGTCATCTTTGTAATTTCTTCAGCAGAGGCCTAAAGTCTTGTAAAAACTGTAAAATCTATAAGGTTTTATATGTTATACCTGCTGCTTGCTCCACCACAGGGTTCGTTTACAGGTGGCCTTTTTAGCAAATTGCCTACATTCCCGAAAAAAGGAATATAACTATCACTACATTGTTTTTGACACACCCCCTAATGTGTGGGATGACTTTTTTTTTTTTTTCAAAATAGAAGGGTTTGCCTGTTTCCAGACCCTGCTGAATCTGGGTTCGATTCTTGTCAATGAGCGGCTGCCAGGACTCCTCTGTTGAAGTCACTCTCGAGCCAATCAGAGGCCTACGGCTTAAATGTTCGGGATACAGATACAAGCAGCCAATGGGAGATGTTAAAAACGAAAGAGAATGGAGTCAAATGCAACAGAGTGGGTGCTCATGGTAAAAGCCTCATAACTGGATAGAAAGTCGTCGCTGTGTCACAGCTGTTGAGGTGGCAAGTTTTCAGCAGTGGGGTGACCGTGGACAGGTCACCTCAAGTCTGGGGTGAGGATGTGATTGACTCCTTGGCCTGGCCTGGGCGAGGGTCCCTTTGGGGCCTTGCGTGATGGCGTAGGGGACTGCCCCCACCACACCCAGCCTGAAGTGGCTCTGTGGTTCAGGAGCACTAACCACTTGGAACCAAGAGGCCACTTTAACACAGCGTGGCTTTGTTTTGAGAAAGGCCCAGCGGTCAATCGCGGACACTCCAGAGAGACAACACACCCATTTGTCACCCTAAATTTTGAATGTGTGTGGACATGCTGCTCATTGGTTGTTTGTCAATTTCATGTGTTGTCATGTCAATGCTTAAACGCTCCATCCTGCTGGAGTTCTCACCACAGCTTGCTGAGGACAGTCACCACCCAAACGTGGGATTCAGCCTGATCCCGAATACACTGTAACTCTTCAGCTGTTTGTTGCTTCATTCTCCACATGTTGGCTGCACATGCATGCGCAGCTCTCAGTGCATATACCCAGAGGAAATCCACCACTGTGCGTGCTGCCGGCTCAGTCGCCCCAGTGGGACTAACAGTATTCACACTCGGGAGGAGCGGAGCTCGTTTCAGCACAAACACGCCGAAGCATCTGCAACACTGACGCTGTCTAAATATATCTCCCTCATTTGATCTCATGGGTTGATGGATCCCTCTCCTCCTAAACAAAAAAAACACACAGTTCTTCCTATTTGGTGGGGTTTTAATGCGGCAGTGGCAACAAGGAGCTGTGCTCATTAGGCTTCCAGTGGTGCACAGGTGGGGTCAGCCGCTGCCGTGGGAACCGGTCTGAGGTCAGTCGGGAGGCAGATGACGTGGGGAATCCTCTCGGTTTCCTTTTCATGTGTTTCGCTTTTCTTCTTCACACACACACGCACACACACACACACACACACACACACACAAACACGCGCGCGTGCGCACACACACACACACCATCATCCATCAAAGTTATTCCATCTGGCTGGGCTTTCCCCAGGATTCACTCTGCTCCACTTTCCCTGGTCGGCACTTTTCCAATGAAATGATTTGAAGCAGGATTAGCCCATTGTTTACCCTGCACAAAATAATACACGCACACCCCCCCCCCACACACACACACACACACAACACATCCTGCCCAGCTTGAAAGTTGGCGTACTATCGTATTGTACAAATTTGAATACATTTCATCCAACAGTGTTTTTCATCCCTACAGTGATTCAAGTACTCAAGAGCTGATGCACCAATAATACAGAAAGACACACACAAACACAAACACACACACACACACACACACACACACACACACACACACACACACACACAAAATATCTGGGCGATGCAACTGTCAGGTAGCTTAAGAACCACCGAAACTGACATTGTAACGCAACGTGGCTGCAGACGCCCCTCACGACAGTAAGGTGTCAGAACACACGTGGTGTCGCTTTGTTGCTTACAGGCCAAAGAGCGCTCAGAGAGGCCGCTGCCTGAAGCTGCGGCACGAGCACGGGCCGACGGAAACGAGGCTCCGGACAAAGCCGTGCGCGGATATCTTGGTGGTGCCGCTCGTGTGGGTGTTTCCATGACTCCCACCACCTACCTTGGTGCAACACTGGCACCAACCTCGCAAAGTGCTGGATTGTAACAGTATTTCCTCGAAGCTGATGTAAGTGGACGCTCCGTGGCCTCACAGCGAGCGGAGCTCTGGTTCGCGTCAAAGCTGGAGGGCCTTCCTGTGGTTTTTTTTCCCGCTGCGTGCTCTAGTTCCTTTTCAAATGCCGGGGCCAGATGTCTGAGGTCAGCTTGATGACTGTTTTCCCTCTATCTGCCCCCCCCCCCCGTGATGGACTCAACACCTGTCCGAGGTGCCCCCCTGCTCCTCACCTCTTGGAGGTCAGGTTTTCTATCCCCCCTCCGAACGCGTAATCACAGCACGACCAAAACACCACGATGGGAGGACCGGAAGCGTGCGGAGAGCGCCCACCCAGTGCCACCTTTCGCGTTGGACAGACCAACAAACGCTCCCTCCTTGCCGAGGCAAAAGGGGAGGGTTACAAACACAGTGTCGATACTCCGACTGTCAGCCGCGCTCATCTTCAGCGGCTCTCCGTCTCTTCCCCGGCAGATCCTGCAGAGCATGATGTTCCGCAGCTGTTATTTTTACCTCGCAATCAGATATTGAAGCCTGGCACTACGCATGGCTTAACAGCACACTGGAGGGGGGAGAGAGAGAGATAGAAAGAGAGAGAAAGAGAACTGCAGCCTGTCTGGCTCTTATGCAGTTACATGTCGAACTATAATTGGTTTTTAAAATGTTATATTTGATTTATATTCTTAACCGTGCTTTTATTTTTTCAATTTTTAATCATTTTTGCCCTTTTCTTCCCCTTGTTCGACCAATTCATACTCCCTGGTTTCAATTCAACTGTTTCAAGTGTGCATTGGTCACCTCATCTTCCTCCATTGTTCTAATTCCGATTAAATGTTTGTGTTTATGTGAGGAATATGTGTAAAATATGCAGGAATATCTACAGCTCTGAGGTTTTCAAAATAAAAGCATGGAAATCAAAGAACGAAACCCTACGAGACTCAGACTTTGTACAGTCTCGAATAGACCCCAGGAACTGCCAAGTGCCTTTATTTTGAAGGCTTCAGCGTTTTTCCCCACATACGAGACATCAAAGAGAGGGAACATATGTGTGGGACACATGTGTCCCACCTCTGTGTTGAGTCCCACACAACACCAGTGAGGTCCCACATCCCCCTTTTGGAAGGTAAGACGCTGCAGTGACTACGTTGCGTCCGTGCAGTACCAAGACACCTGGGTTTATGTTGTTGCTGGCCTGAGCAGGGGTCAGTTATAGCCTGAGTCACTTGATGGAACACTCAAGTACAAAACAGAGGCGCGCCATTTATTTGTTTTGCCCGTATTTTACCAGTCGCTGTAAAAAAAAAAGCCTCGCAGAGGAACGGAAAAATAAAGAGCGTCGGTCCAGCAGAAAGCCTCGGAGGCGCTGAGGGGCCGGGACTCCATCTTCGGCGTGGCGCGAGATCCGCGGATAGAGGTTATCTATAATTCATGGCAGTCCACTAAAATACTCCCACTTAAGTTAAGACATGGATGGCACAGGGGAGACGGGGGTGGTGGCAGCGGAGGAGCAGGGGGGCGGGGGTGGGGGGGCGCAGCTGGCAGCTTTTTTTCTTCTTTTTATATTTCAGGCCGGCACAGCCTGTTCACTGGAAGATGGAGGAGCAAGAGCCCGTACTGGACAGTTCAAGGGGAAAGTCCAGGAATGGGGAGGGTAAGGGGGGGGGGGGTCCTGTGGTTCCCTAACTGTTGATTTTTGCTGACCACCCCCATCCATGACTTCTGGAAGGCTACACACACACACACACACACACACACACACACACACACACACACACACACACACATACACACACACGCGCAACACTCCTGTGTTTGATTTTCAGAAACATTGCAGTGAGGCCAAGCAACAGTGGATAAAGAAAGACAGGGAGCGAGGCGATGACTACCGAGTCACTGTTGGAGTGAGTGTGTGTGTGTGCGTGCGTGCGTGTGTGCATGTGTGCGTCAGTCTGTCTGTCTGTCTGTCTGTCTGTCTGTCTGTCTGTCTGTCTGTCTGTCTGTGAACGGGTGAATATGACTTACAGCATGAAGCGTTTAAAGGATGTAAAACAGTGGAAACATGCCAAAACAAGTCAAGTGCGTCCGTCGTAAAACATTCGCAACACTGCCGACACGCATCAATGCAAGGATGTAACGCAAAGATTTGAGGATGCGACAAACTCTCCAGTTTTTAGCAAGAACTTCCATAGTAACAGGTTAACAACACGACTGTCTTGTCAGAATGACGTGCTGCAGGCCGCTCGCGTTGTTTTTCGGGGGCCAGTTCAGTCCACACCAACAGCCTTTCAGGAGGCAGACAGAGACACAGACGAACTGAGCGCAGGGGGACAGATGGAGGACTCAGTGTGTCCATTGGCATATCTAAAGTCAGGCATAAATGAGGCCTTTATCCGGCGAGGCGCGGGGGGGGGGATAGTGCCGCTAAATAACTCCTGAGCGCGATGAACATCACACCCAGTGGAATTACCATGTATGAGTAACGGTCTGCTCAGACAGAAGTTGTCACGTCATATTTTAAGTGTCGTGCTACTCGTTGTATTCACGCGTGACGCGCTGTCGAGGCAGCGCATCAAATCTGAGAGTCACGAAAAAATGCCGACAGGAATTCTCTCTGACACCGCCAGTGACTCATCCAGCAGCTTATGTATCGAAATAGTTGGAGGGAGGTCACAGATGAGCTGCCCCCCCCCCAAAAAAGTGCACTCTGGAAATCAGCAACAAAAAAAAACAGCAGCCAAAGAGCTTAAACAGAGCAGATTAATCAACGTGGCCACTTCCTCTGAACGGCTGTGAAAGCATTGTGGGACTGTTAGAATAACAATGTCGCAGACTGCCCCTGAAGTCGGGTTTACGCAGGTGGCCCCTGTCGATGCACCTGCTGCCCCGCGTCTTGCATCAGTGCAAAGGTGCCGACCAATAGGAGAGCTGCAATGCGGGGAGGGAATCTTGATGAAACTCGAACTTGAGTTGATGCAAATGGACTGTGCGTGAAAGAGTGAATGCGACAGATCATGCAAACCACTGCGAAGCACTGGAAACACAGTTTATGGAGGAGTACGACCTGAGAGGCGGGGGATATACAGGGTGAAGCTGTGCTTCCAGGGTCAGCGCGTCGATGTAACTCAAGCAACTCTGGCGACCTGAACCTCACCGTCGTGCCTTCAAGTCTTGAACGCAGCTCCGGGAAAACGGACCGTTTTACAGTTAAATGGCGAAACGTTGAGGGAGACACCGCAACTTTGTGCAAATCCACAGAATCAGGTTTAAGTTTACTTAAAGGTCTTTCATTAGTAAGTGCTCCCGACAGAGCCCTGACTTTACATTCAAAGGCGGCGCCGATCCAGGAAGGAGTGAGGTCGCTCTCGGCTGCTGAAACACAACTTTTTTTTCAACCCTTCAAAGGAAAAACTTAAATTATGGAGGTGCATTTGAATTAAGTCAGCGTGCGTGCTCGCGTGCGTGCGTGCGTGCGTGCGTGGGCATTCCATTAAGTAGACACACAGCTTTTTTTTTTAAAGAAAAAACCCGCAATAGCCACCAAAAATTACATTGGCTCATGCATAAAAGATGCAAAGTCCACCCTTTCCTATTAAAAGCATCTTGTTGGCAGAGCAGCAGAATGATGTGACCGTGAAGCAGGTACAGAAAGTATAGCGTGCATGGCTAAAAACAAGTTTCTGGGAGAAAAAAAGAGCAAAAAAAGAGGAAAAGGTAGACACACCCACTGTTATAAAAGAAGGTGCCTTTCAAATTTAAAGCATGAAGCAGCTTTGTGTTTTTTCAAAGTCTTATTTTGTTCTTTTTTTGACACCGGCAGCGGTGCAAGGACTCCGAGCGGCCCACCCCTCCTCCTGCTGGGATGGGAGCAGTGCTGCCATCTGCTGCCCAGCTCATGCCTCTATACTCCCTGGGACCGCGACACCCCAAGTGGACGGTGTCATTTTTGCACTTTTCAAGGTCATCGCACAAGTGCTGCTCCCTCCTCCTGCCATCTCATCGACAGGTCACAGGAGTAAGAAGCGGGGGGGTGGTGGGGGATCTGGGGATGTAACTCGAAGGACAGAGGACGCCGTGCAAAAACACGAGAGAAGAGTGATGCTGATGAGGAAAAGAGCTAGAAACCTTTCGACCACGCTGTGCGTGTGTGTGTGTGTGTGTGTGTGTGTGTGTGTCTGTGTCTGTGTCTGTGCGTGTCTGTGTCTGTATGTGCGAGACACCCTGCCAAAAGGGGCCAGACGAGGACTGTAGCGGTAGTGCCGGCCCACATGGTGTCCACCGTCCTTTCCTGAACCTACAGCCCGCCTGACAGTGACTTGATGGCCACCTGCAGACCAACTGCTCTCAGATTCTGTGGAGCGCGACTCGTCATATCAGCCATCAACTTGTGCGACGAGCGGTGAGAGGGCGAAAATGTCAGCGCCGTCTCCCTCTGGCGTGGTTTCCCGCAGGCGTAACTTCCTCCCATAACGTGAAGCCAAGCTCTTTCACTTCATTGGTGACTCGATGAAATTTGATGTTTCTGAGCATGAGGCTTGTCCATGACCGATGACCTGTCCAGTGTGTGTGTGTGTGTGTGTGTGTGTGTGTGAGAGAGAGAGAGAGAGAGAGAGAGAGAGAGTGAGAGAGAGAGAGAGAGAGCCCACAACTTGTGGCTCTAACAGCAGCTTCCGACGCTTTTCACCAGGGGCGCTTTGAATTGCTGTTTATGCCATAACATTACAGTGAAGCCAAATTTCTGCACCCCCCATTCTCACCCTAAATAAACATGCAAAGGACTTCAAAATAAAAGCAGTCAGCAGGTTGTGTTTAATCTGCTCTAGATTTAAGGAAGCCTCTCATTATGTAAAGTCTGGCAGCCCTCCAGGAGGGACCTAGGACTCCAGAAAGATAGTTGATCACCTCCATCACTGGCCATCAACTCACATGTCAGTTTGTTGTCTGACATTTAAATTTGCTGCTCTGTTGCGGCCTCACTGATTGTTGGTAACTCTTTGAGGGTAACGTTTCGACTCCGAGAAGAAATCCAACTCGTGTCCTTGGAATGGCGCCGCTTCTTCCGAGTCTGCTGGGTAAGAGAACTCGTGTTTGGCACGCGGCGCCACTGATTCACTCCGTGTGAGCGGCTCCGGCACCGAGGAGCGCGTCCTCTCCGCGCTGACACTCGCACTGCCCACACGGTTATCATTGGCCCACCAGTTGGTCGGCTCAAATTAGAAACGCGCCGGGATCTGCGTGTCCTCTCGTCCTCGGCCACAGGCGACAAACTGACGCGGCACCGCCGCGCTCGCAACTTCTCAGTGAGGCGGAAGATAACGGCGCGCAACATCCCCGCCGAGGACGACTGCGCCGCAGAACAAACCCACCGAAACCCTGCGTGTTTTGGCAAAGGGGGGGGGGGTGTCTTTACTCCAGCGCAACATCTCTCCGTGCAGCGGTGGAGGCGCAATCTGCCCGTGCACGTCCGAACGCGCACAGAAGGAGGGGGCGGGGGGGGGCACCCCCGACGCTCCGAGTGCGGTCTGACGTTGGCGACTCCTTGGTCCTCGATCTGCCGCCACACGCCGCGGCTCTGCGGCTCTGCGCACACACAAGCACCCTCACTTGTCAACACCGTCATTCGCATGTGTCCGTCACGGCCGCCAAAGCACAAACTTTACCCCCCTCCATCCAAACAACGAGACGTTTTGCAGAGACCCCCCTCTTCCGTGAAAATCAGAAGCAGGAGCGGGCGCGAGAGGACGCGACAGCCGCGCAGACAACCCCCCTTTCCGGGGTGTCTCCACCGGAGCTGCCGAAGCAGCTGCGCGCCCGATCGAACGGGGCAAAGCGGCGCTGGCGTCCGTTAACTCCCCGCTCGGTGGAGACGGCATCTGGCCACCGCCGCTCCGTCTTCCCCGCTGTGGCACATCCGAGCGGCGAGAAGCTGTTGAAAGCTGACAATCAAACCTGCGGATGGGGAAAGGAGGAGGAGGAGGGGGTAAAAAAAGGAGCCCGTCTTACCTCCCAGCGAGCTCCTCACAGCATCCCTGAAACCGACCGAGGCACCGGCTGCTAAATCCAAACGCACGCCCGGACAGACTGGGAGCGAGGCGACGACTACCGAGTCACTGGTGGAATGTGTGTGTGTGTGTGTGTGTGTGTGTGTGTGTGTGTGTGTGTGTGTGTGTGTGTGTGTGTGTGTGTGTGT
>JASSRZ010000531.1:0-12766 GCA_032164315.1 Malacoctenus gilli
ACACACACACACACACACACACACACACACACACACACACACACACACACACACACACACACACACACACACGTAATATGGCTAAGCTTGCGTCAGTGTGGGTTGAGGGAGTTTGATGTTTGTAATGGCAAATGTCATCAGGACTTTGTCGAGGAATACTAAGGTGGTTTATTCTAAATTATTTGCTCTCACACACACCATCACTTGCAGATGATTGAAGGCCATTGAAGGAGCCTGCTTTGGAATCACTCTTCTCCCACATGGCCGAGTTTATTGTGCTGCCTGATGGAAGAGGAGGAGAAAGTATTCCTCTGAGGTCTGAGAGCTTCTCTCTTCGTGGTCACAGGCCTCGCTTCACCAAAAGAAAACCTGTCACATTCATTTCATCATTGCAGCCTTGCTTCTTTTCACCAGTACAACCAGCCATGGAGAATGAAGTAGGGCCAAAACTGCGATGTCGGTGTGTCCCAGTCCTGTAGGCACGACTTAAAGCAGCTTTCTCTCCCCTGTAAATTTCAGGAAGTGGTTCCAGCTCACAAACATAATAACATGCTATCTGTGCCTCTTGGTCCCAGTGTCTCCATCTTTTGATATGAATCATAGCAGGCCGTTTGGCATGTCAGTGGAAGCTGCTGCTTGGCATAAGAGAAGCAATGTGTGGCAAGAGTTTGCTGTTTGTTCCTTCATGCCCAGCGTGTGGGAGTGTGCAGCCTTTCTCTCCTTTGATTTCAAAATACATTTGGTGTGTTTTGTGAGGCTCGCTGGCAAAGTCGCATTAATTACTATGAGAGGAGGCTCAATAGAAGCTCCAGTCCAAATCCCAGCGCTAAGAAGAAGACTCAAAGGAAGGATTGCCAGTGTGTCCATCGAAGAAGAATTCAAATACTGAAGTGATGAACAATCATTGACCACATAAACTTTCCACCACTTCTCATTTCAACTGCTCTGAATTCAGTGTCTGTAAGTTCTTGCCAGACTTTCACACTCTTCGTATATTTAAATGGAGGCTCCAGCTGAACCTCTCCAAGAATAACTTTAATAAATAACGGACGGATTGATCAGAGTGTTTCAGCCTGAACAGTGGATAAAGGAAATGACATGTTCTTAAATTGATCTGTGACTTTCAGTTGATGCTTTGATTCTTGAACATGACTTAGACTTTCCCTCAGTTCACCAGACAAATGTAAATCAAAAGCCAAAGGACAGTCTGGACTGTGGTGGGAGTGATCCTCGTCAGACAGTTGAGAAAGACACCTTCAAAGGACATTTTAGAGATCATGAGCTTGTGTGAGGGACATGACGAGTGGATGGAGGGGAGCCAATAAGGAGGAGCGATGTAGAAGAAGGAGGAAGCTGTGCTGTTGTCTGGGTGTCTCCTGAGCTGCAGGCTCCAGTCAGAGTGTGGAGCAGTCTCTGTGTTGACGAAACCTGCTGCTTCCTCTTCCACTCGTCTGCCTTTAACTCCCTCACTGTCCTTCCTTTACTTTCCCTGAACATTCACTCTCTTTCTGTGTTTCAATCCCTCACTGCCCCCCTCCCATATATCCTTTACCCCGCCTCCCTCATATTTCATCAGTTCACCCCTCCACAGTTCTCTTTGAGGTGAAGGTTCAACAGTGTGTTGAATTCAGTCTGGACTGGAACCATCAGGGTGTCATCTGAAGCCTCTCTGGGGGGAGACACAACGACTCTTCGTCCATCCGTGACAGAAGCTGTCACTCAGAGCTTCACTCTGCACCTTAGTGGCACTGATGGACAAACTGTTGGTATCCCAGAAGATTTATGGAGACACTCAAAGGAGGAGAGGAGGGGGGTCTACAGTCCTGTTATGGTGACACGTGGAATAAAGTGTGCCTTGGGTCGCCTTCCCTCTCTCACTTCACGCTACAGTAATCACATCAAATGGCTCCTGATTACTACAATGAGAGCCGTCTGACTGAGTACAGAGACACAGACGGAGACACAGGAGGATGAATACAGATGGGGGCTGGACACGGAGACGCTGCAGCCTGCTGCTGGCTGAGTCTGAGTGGGAGCGCAGCAACTATACGGAGAACAAATCCTGGAGTTTACATCAGAGCACAATGTTGCTCTGATGTGTGCAACAGGAGCAACCTGAAGAAAGACGCACCTCTGACAGTTCTTCAAACATTTTCCTCCTGCACTGTGAAGCTGCTGGACATTTATCTACAGCTGTTGAAAAATCACTTATCCAATCCTCACTCTGAGTTATCCAACATACACAGTGGACACAGGACCCAGGCTGGGCACATCATTAGTGGCTGCAACACCAGAGTGAGAGAGGGAAGCAGCGATGGTTCCTGAAGCAACTTGACAAACAACTGGGGTGTTCTCTGTGTGTAAAGAGGAAAACAGAGAGTGGCAGAGACAGACCTGTACAGCTGTGTTTTTGATTAAAACCCACCTACTTAAGACTTCACCTGTTTGTCCTTGCTGCACACTGGGTGAGATTCACTCTGAAACAACAATGTGAATATTCTATATCATATCTTTTAAATTTTTGCAGCATTTACTGAAAATCTATTGTTGTTTGAGCTAAACAAGTGATATTAAACTGACTGATTTCTTTCCAAAAGCTTCCTGTGTGGAGTTTGCGTGTGGCTTTGTGTCAATTATGTGACAGTGTGATGTTGATGGTCAATCTCTCTGTGTTGGCTCTGTAGTGGACTGCAGACCTGTTTCAGGTCTGAATAGATTTTGAAGCCGTGGGGATTCCTGACCACTGTTGTTTTTGGTACTATGCAGTGTTTGCAGTGCACCAGGACACAAAGCTTTTGACAATAACAATGTATGAATCAATACATGCAGTCAAGCTGAGAATTCAAGAGTTGGAAGTTTAAATCTTCTATGGAGGTCAATGTGTTTCCATGGGAACAGGGACCGGCATGGCAGCGTGCATGCTTTCAGCAGCTGCTCCCGTATAAGACTCAGAAGTCTTTGCAGCTGGAGGTGCGAGTTGGAGTCTGTAGTGGATCAGATGGACTCCCAGAGCCGACGGTGGTTCATAGTTGGTGTTGCACTTTGGAGCAGCTCCAGCTCGCGTCAGCATCCTGCAGAACAGGAACACAGTCCTGAATACACTCGGGGTTATGTGCTTGATGCAGTACTGTTGCCCATGTTTTCTATTTGGGGCAGAATGATGAATGCTGGGCCTCTCTGATTGGCTGTTTGATCTGTTCTTCCTGCAGAAGGACACCAAGGAGGGAACTGATTGGATTATTGTGGACTTTGGTGCACGGCTCAATGTCACGATTGACTGAGACTTTCCGTTGCACTGTGTGGTCACTTCTGCTTCATTAACAGATCATGAGCTCCCACATGACTGTGCTGCACTTTGTAGCTCAGTTTGTTCGGCAGGTGTTAAATTTATGTTGCAGAGCAGCTGATTCCATGTCGATTGATGCCGAGTTTTACTATGGAATTGAAAAGAAAATCATTGATTTTGAGTTTCTTTGAAGTACAGAATAAAGTTGTGATGACTCATGATTGAATGTGTGTGCATGTGTGCGTCTTTGTGTGTGAAGCCACTTTTATATTTGAGAGAATCCAAAAGATAAAGATAATTTGTTGTTTGTTGCGAGCGCATCACACAGCAGCACCAACACACACTCTCCCTCGTGTTCACAGAGGGACCACAGGATCAGTGAGATTCCACAAAGACAACACAACAATGAATCTAATCTCCTTCCTTTGAGTGGGACGTCACCACAGCTGGACCCTCGCTGAATGCAGTTCAGATGCAGTCTTTTCATGGAGCCTCATCAGCATCACCGTTTGTTGATCTGCTTTTTTTCCCCATTCAGCTGCTGATGAGATCTCAAAAAGAGAGCTGAAAGGAACACATTTGCAAATTTGTACACAATGTCACACCTGTTGTTTGTAGCAGGGACCCATTTACAGTCTAAAAAGCTTTGAGGCTCTTTGAAGAAGCTCAGATTTATCTGCTGCTCTGAACACGGCCAGTAGGTGGCCTCAGGTTGACTGGCACTTGGAGCCCCTGCGCCTTAAATTTGAACCGTCTAACTTTCTTCATCACACACATCTTTCACGCTCCATTCAAACCAATTAGAGAGACCTTGGTGTTAAATTTCCACAGCTTTTTTGAAAAGCCCTCAGAAGCCTGAAGCAGAGACCCAGGGGGTCACTGTCAAGCACAAAACGAAATCCAGCCGCTGTTCCAACCCAAACACCGCAGAACCTGCGCGTCTATGGCTCTTTCTCTGACCTTGAAAGAGAATTTTTCACCACCTCATGCAGGCATTTGATCCCACAGAAATGACTGCAGCATCTCAACTGATTGATTGATATTCCGTTCATTTCCACCACGCTCAGTTTGATCAAACACGGAGCATCAAAGCGGAGTTTGAAAGGTACGGAGCTGGGAAAATGTGCACTTTTGCGCCATGCAGTTCTGCTCAGCCTCGTGCGCACGCGCAACAGGTAGATCACTTGTTTGCCTGTGTGTCCTTCACTTGCGCACGGTTATATTTCCAACTCTCGAGTACGTGTATACTGTATTAACAATGTCAGAACAATATCAAAGTTTATTTTCATAGAAATAATTAGCATATCCTTTTATTTACGTGATAAACAATTTTCAGCTGCATTCACTGCTGCCTTTTTGATGAGTTAATTTTTTTCCCACTGTTCATGAAGGCGTCACAAACAGCAGGATCCGGGTTCCCAGCTGGGACGGAACTTTCTCCGCTCCGACTTTCGCCCCGAAGCGACAAGTGGCGTGGGATGCGCGGGACGGGATGAGGCCAGAGACGGCGGACAAAGATGAGAAGCGGGCGGGAGCTGTGATCTAAGCAGGAGAGCTCATCATCTTTTCAGGGAAAATGGAAAACATGACAAACTTCAGCTCCTCCAACGCGTCTTCCTCTCTGGCCGCTGCTCAGCCGTACCGTGCAGAGATCATGGAGAACCCGCTGCAGGTAGGTGCGCCGCACCTGCGCCGCACCCGACCGGCCTGTGATGGGGGTGAAGTCGGGGCCAAGTTTGGAAAAAGTTTGGCAACTTAAGAGAACACTATGAACAGGTTGACATTGTGTGAGCAGAAGTTATTTAAGGGTTTTTTGTGTCATTGATTTGTTGTTTTGTTGGGTTTTTGTTGCAAATTGGCAACAAGGTGTCAGAAGTGGAGTTAACGGCAGAGTTTAGTTTAGTTTCTTCTCCTAATATCTCTATTAGGGGGGAAAAAACTCCTCACCTTTTTTTTCATTTATTGGCCGGATATTTCCGTTTCTGTTTTATTGTTTTTTGTGTCGTCCTTCTCTTGGTTTCTGTATCCAGAAACCAAGAAAACGTTTCTGTTTCTAGTTTCAGTTTTTTTCCCCGTAACTTTCTACTCTGGCTTGGAGTGGAATTATTCAGGGCACTTCCCTCACGCCGAGCATCCAGGAAGGAGGCGAAGGTCCTCCTCCGAATCTGAAAAACCTTAAAAGCCTAAATGTAAGTAGCGGCGGCCTCAGCCTCCAAAGCTCTTTGATTAATGAGCTCTGGGTGAGGATGTGGAAGCGCTGCCGAGCCGAGCGCAGATCCATCCACGCTGGCAGCTGTCACAGTTCGCTTTTTGCACCGATCATGACTAAATCATTCTCTCGGAGGGGCCTCTCTCCCTTCAACGTTTTACTTACTTAAGTAGACCTTATAATATGTCCATTAAATAGAGTATGCAGGAACACACTTGTGTTTTTTATATAGAAAATGTAAAGCAGTCACTCGTGTGTGTGCTTGAAAAATGTATTGTGTGTCCTCCTACTCCTTTGCAGACACACATTCTCCTTGTACTCATTTTTTCCCTGTCACTGTTTCTCTCTCTCTCTCTCTCTCTCTCTCTCTTTTCCCATGTTTCTTCTCTGTGACATTACCAAGAGGGACCAGAGACAGAGAGAGAGAGAGAGAGAGAGAGAGAGAGAGAGAGAGAGAGAGAGAGAGAGAGAGAGAGGCAGAGGAGGACTGAGAGGCGTGAGTAATGAGTAATGGCCCGTCGGTGGGCTGTGAGAGAATAGATCCACTGTAAGAGTCCCCAACAGCTGGCTAATGGTCCCAGCTCGCTCTGTGTCCAAAGCTACCCACCGTCCCACTGAACATCCCCACATCCAGGGGACAATATCTGTCTGTCTCGCACTTGAGCCGCCATCCAGAGTTGGGGGAGAAAAAAAAAACGCCAGATAAAGTTGATGCTCCAAAAGTGAGGCAAACTTTGGCGAGTGACGGCTGGCTGGTACATGGGAGAGACAAGAACACTGCCTCTGAGAAGCTTCGTTTGGTCGATTGAGCTCTGTGTTTAGTAACAGAGGGTAAATACCAAGCGTGTCCCTGCATCTGGAGTTGCGGCTGAGAAGCGACAGGGCACAAGAGGGAGACCGAGGTGGGGCGGGTGAGACCGAGGTGGGGTGGGCTGACATACAAAGTGGGCTGGGTGATAAAGGATTGCAGTGCAGTGTGTAATTAATCCTTTTTATATAGAACACAGGTTAAATGTGTTAGTGCTGAATTGAAGAGGAGGAGCAGCTCTGTAGTTGGTTGGAAGGAGGAGGAAGTGAAATGGGGCCTTTGTGTGTGTCACTGGGTAACGTCTCCTCCAGACCGCGCAAATATAGAAACCCAATAAATTCATTACATGCTCCGCTGTGCAACGTGCATCTCGTCCACATGAAGTTTGAATGTGCAGTCCACACAAGGTCCACCTGCACCAGAGTGGAGGCGATGACAAATCCCATGTAAGACCACCCACATGACGACATAAAGCCCTTAGAAGATGTTTGCCTCTGTGATATCAGCACACATCCACAGTGGGACACGGTGAGACCACCCTCTTCACCGTATGCTGTCAGAAGGTGGTCCCACAGCTTATATTTGGTCATAAGTCCGTGACATCAGCTGTCTGTGAACTCCTCATCCAAACATTATTTTTCTAGCTTCAAACAGAAGTTTGAATTTGTTGAGGTCGGAAAAATTTGGACGCTTAATGTTTTGTATACTGACATCAAATGAGCAGCTTCCAACTCAGGCAATTAGGTCAATTAATCATTATGTTGACAAGTTACATTAAATCTACCATTCTGAGCAATTTTCACCCCTTTAATCCTGGAGAAAAATAAACAGTTTATGTAGATTTTTGTAATTTTGTTTATAATTCAATCATTTGGGCTGAAGGCCAAAATCAGAAAGTTTGTAAAAAAAATAGAATCATATATTGATATATTAATACTCTACAGGATTTGGCATTTTTACCGCGGCCTGAAAAGTTATTGTGTGCTAAACAAAAGGCTTGTTTTTTCTTTGTTTTTTAAACAGAGGTGATACCTGCTTTAGTTTGGGAGTCAAACATTCAGAATAGTCGCTGTTAATCTCCATCCCTCTTTTTCTGCTTTACTCGCCTGGCTTTGACTCTGATTGGTTCCCACCCTGGTCCAGCCCCCCTGTCTGTACACACCAGCTCTTAACAGAGGGTGAAGGGCTTCATCCAGAGATCAGCCCATTCCAGTGAGGGACAGATGTCCATTGTAAGAGGACAACAAAGGGGTCCCTGTGTGTCCCTGCGTCCGTCTGACGGTCGGTCCCTGTCGTGGTAGAGAGGAGGACCAGTGCGGTCAGTCCTCAGGCCTCAGGTTCAGATTCGAAGGCGACTCGTTGGTTGTGTTGAAATAATCTTTGGTTGGCATCAGGAAAACATCACTGTGACCTCGACTTTGGCATGCTTATTCAGCATCATTTAGAGAAACCAAAAAAAAAGCTCCAATCGTCAAGCAGGTTGTGAATCTCCGCTTCCTGTTTTTTCTAACGGGTGCGTCATTGTGTTGTTAGCCTGTTAAGCTGTTAGTCGTTCAGTGTCGTTTGTTCTCTGGTGACATTTGGTGCAGCTCAATCCCTCCTCCGTAACAAATTAATTACACTTTGACAAAAGCGATCACAGAGCGGGAGAATTATCCGCTTTCTCCCGAGGAAACCACCTCCCACTTTCAGAGGACTTCATCAGATGGAAACAAACAAGGGGAGGGGAGGGGGGGGCGAAGAAGCACTTTGCCATTTGGGATGTGCTGTGGGTGGTCACGGAGATCAGTGGATGGTTGCAAGGTCACAAACAGACAGGAGTCCCAACTAGCTGGACAGGCTTTGCGCATGCACCAACACCAGCATCTATGTGTTGCTAAATGTTAGGTGTGATGTTGAACTACTTCCAACTCCTGTCACATGTTATGACTCAGGAATGAGCAGCAGTGATTAGTCTCATATCCAACGCACCAACAGACTCAAGTGAGTACAAGTGAGCCACAGAGGTGCTGCGAAGGCTGCTGCTGTCTTTGGTCAAATGTGCAATGTTTGCTCAGTAAGCCAACGAGCCAAAGACACTCCCAGTTTACCGGCTTGGCTCTGTTTGCTCTTCCTGTGACAGGAAAACTCTCTCTCCTTATCGCACTCCATCTCCTTCCCTCCCTCCCGCCATAGTGAGTGTGTCCCCCTCTGTGATTCCAGCATCAGAGTCCTGCTGGGCGAGTGAGGTGCTGAATTCCTGCTGAGAGTGCTCGTTCTGCCAACACTCTCTCGCTCTCTCTCCTCCCACCGACCCTGACAAACAAACACATGGTGGAAAGAACAAATTAGTGTTATTAGCAGAGGTGGAGTGTAATACATTGTCACTCTACTTTACTTAGGTATGTTTTCTTTTGCATCTTGAAGTTCCTCTACAAAGTGAAAGTGAAAGCATCAAAAGCAGCTGAAGTCAGCCATGCTTACCTAAAGTGCAGACTTTAGGAGAGCTGTATCAGTAATGAGATGAACGCCAAGACTTCCTGTTCCTGTTTCAAAACAAATATCCTCCTGAAATGATTTTAAATGTTCTTGAAAAGCCTATTTTAGACCCAGGTGAGCTTCCTCCAGTTACTCCAGTTTCCACATGCATACTAGTTTATTTACAGCTACTGTATGTATATGTGTGTGAATGGGTGACCATGCAGGGTGTTATCAGGGCATCATGCTTTCAGTTGCCTCAATTATTTATTAATGCGGAAAAAAAAAAAACCTTCTTCCTTACTTCAGGAAGTGGGGTATAATCCAAGCCACTTGAAGCCCACACATAACACACACCACACGCTATGTGTATGTAAGCACCAGGAAGATATGAGTCTTCCAGGTGATGAACCTTAAAGATGTGTGCGATCGACCCACTGCATTGTGCTCTGAGGCTGCTCTGTTTCTCCACATCCAGTCCAGCATCCCTCCGTGATCTCTGGCCCTTGGCAGCATCACCCCGTGGCCTCCTCATTGGCTCACTGAGAGCCGAGCAGTGGGCCACTTACACTTCTGCCCCCGCGCAGCTCCCCAAGGTCGTCGATCTTGGTTTTGGTGAGCAGAACACAACTGGCCTGATGGATGACGCCGCCCCTTGCGATCGTAAACTACCGCGGCGTCGCCGTTCGTCTTGCGCGCACTCGGGCTGGTGCCACAGCGCGCTCTGTGTGGGGATGCAGTGACAGGATGCATCCTGCACCTCTGGAACAAACAAACGTACTTCTTTTTTTTTATGCCTGATATGATATCTTTCCCCCGGGAATTTCATCAGAGAGCCACCCCCTCTCAAATCCTGTTTATCTCTCACACACACATATCGGATAAAAAGAAAACACACGCACGTGGGCCGAGTCCTCCGGTGGTGCGGTCTCCTCCTCTCTGAAGGTGTGTTCCAGGTCACCGCACTCATCAAACTCGGTGTCAAAGTGAAAGTGGGGGAAAGAGTGTGAGGCGGAGATAAAGGGTCAGGAGTGCGAGCAGCCTGCCGCGCAGTGGCTCTGAATATGCAATGACTCCCGTGTCTTCCGGGTCTAAATCATTTATCACACATTTGAGGCTATGATAATCTCTGATAGCCGAGGTTTGACTTCCAAGTGAGGTCCTGGGTGGAACGGCACCGTGTGCAGCAGTGGGCACGGCTGGCTGAAAGCGAGTGTCAGTGGCCTGGAGTCTGTCAATAAATGAATGTTGCTCAAGCCAGAAAGCTAAGCAGGGTCAAAACAATTTGTGGAAGCTAATGCTCACGGCTAACCGCTGATGATTGTGGTTTGAGTTTAGTTTGGTTTGTAACATTTACCTACTTGTGAAGTGAAGCTCTTCACTAATTTCTGGTCTGTTTTGGTTACACACTGACACACAGACGTTGTCTTCCAGTTTTCTGGAGCCAAACTCGATGTATTGATGTTTCTCATTTCATGTTGCTTTTTACTGCAGTTCTTTGTGACGTGGCACACAAGCTGTACAGCAGATTAGAGAAGGATGCGTGTGTGTGCTTCTCTTGGAACTGCTGTCGGTTTCAGACTGAAGCATGTAAAGTATGAGGGTTTATTGCTGATCTGAGTCGCACGTGTCATGGAGGGCTTCCCTTTCAGGTGTCTCTCTGCTCCATCACACCTGAATCAAATCCCACCGGTCGAAATCGGCCTCATCACCTTCTCGCCTCTTGTCCAGCTGCATCTGATAGACGCAGACACATCGACAGGAGCTGCAGTTTATGCTCCGAGCCAGTCAGCAGGAAATCACCGTCTGGTTGTTGTCAGACTCGCTCAATCGCTTAACCTGTTTGTTTTTTCTTTCTGCTCCTCAAAGTAACAACTTTGAGGAGAAAAAATTCAATTGCAGCGTCTCAAATCCACTAAGAGGCTCAGTGATAAAGAGAGGATGAGTAGTATTCTCTCCTCCCTGTCAGTGGTCATTAGGTTATGCCTGAGAGATGTGCTCCATAATGCAAACCTCTGAAGCTGCTTTACACAGATTGTAAAATTAGCTCCTGAGGGAGACATTTTTTTTCTTCCGACTTCTTTCAGCTCGAGCTGGAATGAGAGCTGAAACATTCCTTCCCTCCCTCCCCACGATGATCCGTCGCTGTCTGAGAGACTCGACCCAGAGGATGAAAGCGATCACCGCAGGAAAACTGAAGTCGTTCGTAAATGTCAGATTTGTCTGAGTGATCACGTTCAAATCTATGTTTTTCCATGAGGAAACCTGAGTTTAAGGTCCCGTACCGGAAACCACAAACACGTTCTGTTGAGGCTGAATCAACATAGAACAAGAACTGACTGAACTGTGAACGCAAGACACCTCATTAGCTCCTATTTCACCTTTCACACTTGTCTTCGGTGCACCTGCAAAATGACAGGCTTTTTCTGTTGCTGTCAACAAACATTGTGTAACCTTGTGTCGGTCACACTTCCATGATGTTGTACAGCGAGCTCAGGTCAATGATTATAACATGGCTGATGCATGAGCAGGTGGTGAGGCTGCTGTTTTGTCAACCGTCAGACATTTCTGGCCTTCAGGGTCAGAAACCAGCTTCAAACCTCAACAGAAAGCCAAAAGTGACGCTATCAACTCCGCACCAATGGCTGGTAAGCTTTTAATAAATGCTCCTAAGATTCAGCTCTGTTCAGTTTTAATATTCCGCCACATGGGCCGTGCTATATCACTCTGATCCAAACCCTGCACACATCCTCCGGCAGCTCATTGATTAGCAGGTGCTTGTTGGGTGTGTCTGATTCCAGGCATTCTGACACTCATTGTTCGACTTTAAAGATATCAAACATATTGAAATATATTGAGAGCAATCCTCTTGTTTTTCTTCCCTCTGAATTTTCAGATCACAGCCTCGTTAACCCCTATCGCCTGAAATGAGCCTCTCAGACAGCAGGAAGGGTTCGGTGTGTGTGTGAGTGTGTGTGCAGTGCAGACTGAGCCTCAGGATGCAGTTTGAATGCTTAAAAACTAACCAGGGACTTCCTGATTATCTCATCCAGAATACACCATAGAAACCAGGGTCAAACACGCAGCCCGCCGACCACAGCTGGTCCCTCCCTCAGAGGGTCCAATACTGCCTGCAGGATGCCCTTGCAAACTGTGTTTAATAACTTTTCACACAAATCTTCTCGGTGAGCATTATTTTGTTTTTCTTAGCGGACAGAATGCAACACTAAGACTGTAAAGCTCTGGATTAAAGGTGCTACTTACTCTGCAAGAACGGAAAAAATAGTCTATTGTTTGTGGAGGCGGGAACATCGAGAAGCACAAGTTGGTTATGGTCAGGACGTTTCATCCCTCCTAACCTCCCTGCTGCCGCTGCAGCTGCTCCCCTGCTGTACAAGAGTCTACTTGAAGAAACCATGCTAACAAAGCTCCTGTCAAATTTTCGACCAGTGACACACGAGTTCTGCCCCGATGATGTGTGGGGACAAAGGTGGAGGATCAGTGCTCTGTCATTTTATTTTTGAGCCCTGCGGAGACAGAACAAACTTCAGTTTGTTTGTTTTTTCCCGAGGGCTTGCGTTGTTTGTTTTGGCTTGTTTTTGTTTCACAACTGAAAGAGTAAATAACCAGGACGGCTTCACGTCTCCGTGCTGCATTTTTTCAACGAGGATTTCGGAAAAGGCGCCATGACGGAGTGACAGACTTCAGTGATCAGCTGCCCTGCTGGACGGCTGATGAATTCATTTACACCGTGTTCATTCTGGGCTTCCTCGGCCACATCACTGCGATCCCCTTGTCAACAACATCAGATGGATACTGTTGACAGTCACCTCGCTGCCTGTCTAATTGGAACTGAACGTCCGCCTGGGTTCCTCCGGCCTGCTGCGTTGTGCTGTAACCGACTGTGGAGAGCTCTCCCTCCTCCTCCTCCTCTTCCTCCATCTCCTCCTCCTCTTCCTCCATCTCCTCCTCCTCTTCCTCCTCCTCCTCCTCCTCCTCCGCCCCC
>JASSRZ010000533.1:1990-12766 GCA_032164315.1 Malacoctenus gilli
CTCGAAGAACTTTTACAGTCCGTCACATTCGAACCCCAGTCGCTGCCAAATCCAAGGTCTAAATTTGGACACAAGGTCGACAGATTTAAACATTTCACAAAAACTTCTTCATGTCCTCTAAATTTATGGAAAGAAGCGTGAATCCCTTTTTTAAAGTGGTCAAAAACCAGACTGGATCCAAACCGAGACGAAAAAACAAAAGACTCACGTCGACCAAAGACAGGAATCGGTTGAATTTCGCATCTGCTGACAGGATTTCTCTGACTGTCTTGTCTGCGAACTTCAAGAGAAAAGGACCAACAAGTGAGAAACATCAACAATCGATTCGTTGGAGCTGATATTTGCAGGCAAGTCGAATAGAAACATCATTTTAATGGAGGTCTCTTTGTTTATTCACCCGTTCATCGCGTGGCGACCTGTTGGACGGCCCGTCCGTGATCAGCCGGTCGATGACGTGGATGATCCCGTTGGCGGCGGGCAGGTTTTCCTGGACGACGGCGTAGAGGCGGGCGGGGTCCTCGGTCAGAATGAACCTCTGCGGCGAGACGACAAAGCAAAGACCGCAAATGAAGAAGCAAAAAAAAAAAGGGGGGAGGGGGGGGTTTGGAAGACCGAGGGTTCAAATCCCGTTCGGGACATCCAGGCAGGAAGTGACACGCATCAAATACACAAACTGGAACTGGGAATCAAATAAATAAACCCCGCATTCATTAAAAACGTTTAACCACCCTTTCATGGCTTCATTATAATGACATTTAAACCTCTAAAATAACCAAAAACAGCCGTTCGAATGAAGTTTATAAAACATATAAACTGAAAGTGTCAAAATTAAGGTCATCTCAGCCAGTTTCATCATCAACCACAGCAGATTTCTTTACCTTCAATGGAATTAAGGCCACATAAGGAACATTGAATTTGTCTGAGTGGTGGAAGCACAAAAAAATAACCTCCAAAAAGCGAAACGCGCGCAGGAAACGACGGTTTCGGCCAGATTTTCCTTTCAGCCGCTGAATCGCTCGACGCTTCGCGTCTTCTCTTTCATTCGTTGACTCACGCTGAGGTCAAACCTTCAGCATTTAACGCGGCGATCATAAACACGAAGGACGGACAGAACCGAACTCGTGACGGAAAAAGTGGAGAACGTGGGAGAGACACGCCGATGTCACTTCTGTATCGTGAGATGAACGAACACACGCAGTTAATTACCGTATTTTCCGCACTATAAGCGGCAATTAAAAGCCTTTAGTTTTCTCAAAAACCAACGGTGCGCCTTATAATCCAGCGCGCCTTATACACTGCAAAAAAAAAGTAAAAAAAAGCCTTGTATCAAGGAAATAAGTCGTATTTTTGGTCCAAAAAGAAAGTAATCTTGTTTTGCATGAGAAAAATAATCTGATTTCAAGAAAGCATGGTTGACGATTTTTCTTAAAAAGATATTCCAGCTACTTTTGAGCTGGAATAAACCAAAAACAGGGTCTGGAAATGTTTCACAATAAAACCCAGTGCAGCTACGAGATTATTTGCCTCAATTTAACAATGGAAAGGAACAAGAAACGGGCTGAACGGTGGCGTGTTGGTTCACGCTCTTGCCTCACAGCAACAAGACCCCGAGTTCATGCCCAGTTTGGCCTTTCTGTGTGGAGTTTGCAGGTTCTCCAGCTTCCTCCAGTTAAACATGCATAATTAAATAAGTGGTTTTGTTTTTTACTGAAGTATTTACTTGAATTTGGATTTTCTGCCTTGTTTTAAGACTCATTTTAGTCCGTCAGAGGCAAGAATTTTGTGCTTTCTGAAGAATTCTTGTCCAGTAAAAAAAGCTTTCCTCATCGGCAGATTTTTGCGCTTAATACAAGATAAATTGACTGAATTTGACTGAATATTTTAGCTTCTTTCTCATAGGCCTGTTTTTGCAGTGTAGTGCAGAAAATACTGTAAGTGTTAAATCAGATGAAACCTAAATATCTCTGTGTTTTAATGTTTTTTTTATGTTTATGACTTTGAGGACGGCAGGTTTTATTCTGGAGCTTCAATGAACCTTTCATTGAAGAAAACCAAAAAGAGGCTTTTATTTTGAAAGCTCCTTCTTGATGGTAGTGTGCACTGACATCAGTGTTGGGCTTGGTTGATGTTGTCGTTTCTTTTTGGGGGGTTCAAAGACACCCCCCCCCCCCTCCATTGCTGGCGTCACCTTGTTCTCCTTGGTCCTCAGCCGGCCTCCTCCGTACATGGTGAAGTCTCTGCCGTTCAGGTCCTCGTAGAGGTGCTGACCCAGGATCAGGTGGTTCTTGCACAGCGCCTCCTCGTTGACACCCTGCAGAGGAGGGAGTCTGAGGAACATTTCGGGATTTCGACACTTTTCGGGCTCAATTCGGGGGAATCTTATCAGGAGGAATGTTTCGCTCGTTCTGTCAGCAGATTCTTGGTGTTGTTCCATCGAACGAGACCGTCTTAGCTTAAACAGATCTGAGACCAGCCTTCTGACAAGCGAGGCTGAACTGCAACGTTAGAGTAAAGCTGTATAGTACCGTAAAGTACACTATAGTACACGTAGTAGGAGTACGTGTGTTTGTTGGCCGGGTGACCTTGAGGAGACGACGCAGACTTACGGACGGAGGAGTTTTCAGCAGAGGGACGAAAGCTGTGAAGGGTCCGCTGTGACTCAGCAGCATCGCACAACCTTTCTCTGAAACACACACACACACACACACACACACACACACACACACACACACACACACACACACACACGAAAGAGCAAAATTTGAGTGAACACGAGCTGCAGAAACGCAGGAATCACTAAACTAATGAGTGAGTGTTTAGTGTTTCCAGGATTACGGGATTACGGCCCCCCGCGCGTCTCAGAGGGTCCGACGGTTTAATCTGGTGGGAGCCGGGAACACCACGGACTCCAGAGGGAGAGTCAGAGCGGCGTGCCAGCGTGTGGTGGCGCGTCTCGTCTGTGATCGTCCAACTTTCGGGGGTTTTTTTGGGTCTTGAACCGTCACTTTGTGTCTCTGTTTCATGTCTGTCTTGCAAATTGGCAAGTTTCTGTGTCCATTTGTGGTTATTCTTGATTTTTATGCATCATTTGCTTTTTAACTCCGTTGACTTGTGATAATTAATTGCTTATTGTGGCTTTACACGGATAAAAACAGGTGTTTTTTAAACATCAAAGGCTCACTTCTTCGTTGGTTTTTGTTTTTTTGAGTCTCAAGTTGGCTAGGACGAGCCGACGTCCGCTCGCTCTCGCTTCCTTACCAAACAGGTCGACGGCGCCGGTCAGATTCCCTCTCTGGGCGGCGCTCCGGTCCAGCTCCCGGAGGCGCTCCATCAGGTTGCCGTAGCAACGGAAGCCGTCGCCGATCTGCCCGGCCGCACAGGTGCACCTGAGTGACGGGAGAGAGGGCGGAGTCTAACGCTACGGCAAACACAGGTCTGTGAGCTTTAGCACGGGCGAGGTTTTAGGAGAGACTTCTGCTTGTTGTTTCTCTAAACTCCTGTTTACTGTGGAGCGATCAGCTGACTCCCTCCTTAAGTACGTCCAGCTGTAAAAGACCGCATTGGCCCGTGTCCGCGGTGGCTGGGACGCATCAGCGGCCGCATATGAAGCGTCTCACCTGGGTTGTCCGTCCACGGCCGTCTGACAAGTCGCCGTGTGGTGACAGGTGTCGGCGAAACAGGCCGAGACGAGCGCGCAGCCGAGCCGGGCGTCGCCGTTGACGGGGGTCATGCCGAACATGCACTTGCAGGTGGACTGGAAGGACGGAGAGCGATCACGCACAGGAGGGCGGAGTTACCGGGGAAACGGCGAGCGCTCGAACAATCACAGCGGCGTCAGACTGAGGCTACGGTTGACCTCCTCACCTTGTTGGGTCCGTCGAAGACGCAGACGGTGGAGTTGAAGGGACATCCTCCGTTGTCTTTGGCGCAGGGGTTTCGCGGGACGCAGATCCGGCCGTCTCCCTCGTAGTCCGGCTTGCAGGAGCATCTGACCTTTGAACCCTGCGTGCTGCACTCGGCGTTGACGTCGCAGTCCCTCTGCGTACAAACGCCTGAGCGGGAACACAGATTTCACCCCCCTGAATACGTCACGGCGCTCTTTCTCAAGAGGGCGCTGTTTGTAGGGCGCTTTTTTTCTCGAACGTGTGAAGCGAGGAGGTCATTTACTTGTGCACGTGTCCCGGGAGGACTTCCTGTGTCCTGGCAGACACTCGCAGTGGGCGTCGTCTCCGTCTCCTTTGCAGTACGAGTAGGGTGGGCAACTGCTGCAGCCGGTGCTCACTGTGGACAACAAGAATCCATACAAAACAGACACACTGAGGCAATTGTGGAGTACCTTTAAGCTTCAGTTTGAACGCTAAAGTTATAAACGGAACTCTGTGTGTGTGTGTGTGTGTGTGTGTGTGCGTGTGTGTGTGTGTCTGTGTGTGTGTGTATGTGTGTGTCTTGTACTTGTGTGTGTCCGTGTGTGTGTCTTGTACATGTTGTGTATGTGAGTGTGTGCGTGTGTCTTGTACATGTTGTGTGTGTGTTTGTGTGCGTGTGCGTGTGTGTGTGTCAAGTACATGTTAGATGTGTGTGTGTGTGTCTTGTACATGTTGTGTGTGTGTTTGTGTGCGTGTGTGTGTGTGTGTCAAGTACATGTTAGATGTGTGTGTATGTCTTGTACATGTTGTGTATATGAGTGTGTGTCAAGTACATGTTGGATGTGTGTGTGTGTGTTGTACATGTGTGAGTGTGTGTGTGTGTGTCTTGTACTTGTTGTCTGTGTCTGTGTGTGTGTCTTGCACATGTTGTGTATATGAGTGTGTGTGTGTGTGTGTGTGTGTCTTATACATGTTGTGTGTGTGTGTGTGTGTGTCTTGTACTTGTTGTATGCATGTGTGTGTGTCTAGCACATGTTGTTTGTGTGTGAGTCAAGTACATGTTGGATGTGTGTGTGTGTCTTGTACTTGTTGTGTGTATCTGTGTGTGTGTCTTCTACATGTTGTGTGTGTGTTTGTGTGCGTGTGTGTGCGTGCGTGTGTGTGTGTCTGTGTGTGTGTGAAAAAAACTGGAGAAATAAAACCCAACCGGCACGCTCAACCTCAGACCGACTGTCGGATCCCGGCCTGCACGTTTGCGTCGCTCCAGCCGCTCGTGGTCCTACCTTGGTCACAGCGCCTCCCGGTGTACGGTGGCTGACACCAACACTGGCCGTCACCCTCGGGGCCCTTGTTACACACTCCGTTCACACAGTCGCACTCTGCGTGACACACACACAAACACAGTTTTCAGAGAGATGCAGCGTTTTCCTCTACGTGCCGAAGTTAACGAGGGATCCACTCAACCAAACTCCACAAGGGTTGTTGAGGAAACTCACCTTTGTCGCAGTCACTTCCGTAAGCGTTTGGATTGCTACACTCCTGACAGGCAAAACCAGAGAAGCCCTCCTATAAAACAAGGAAATATTTCAGCATTCTTCCTTGATTGGAGTCAGAAAAAAACTCTAAAGTTGGGGTACTTCCTGTCTACAGGACGTGTGTTTTAAAATTCACATGGAAATCTGTGAGAAACATGAGTGAAAACGTAAACTACTGACTTAAGATTGATGAATTTAAAACATTGACTTCCTAAAACTGTTAAATGTGGAGCATCGAAGTTAGAAATGTCCTGATATCGACTTAACTCGTTGCTGTTTGTGCCTTCTGGAGGAAAAAAGAACCAAATTTCTCTCTCTTCTTCCACAAAATGTCACGTTTTTTCAAACCTACTGCACTTCATTGGCATACTGACGTCGCACTCGCAGGTCCCGTTGTTCTGGTCTCCTTCCAGACAGCTTCCTTTCAGGTTGCAGGTTTTTCCAGACCAGCTGGGACAGGCTGCGAAAAACACATCACCATGATGCATCTGCGCCGCCCAAAAATCGAACTTTAATGCGACTTTTCACCAGTTGAATTGTGTTTACATGCGATAATACATCAAGTATGTAAGTACGCTGTAAGTTTTGGACAGTTCTGACTCCACAGTACCTCAAAACGGGTACTGAACCCTACAAAATCCTGCTGTTTCTGGACATGAAGCTCAAAAACGGCGCAGTAAAACTATGAAAAGCAAAGCGACAGATTTACACGGAGCCGTCACCGGCTCTGTATTTTCTGTGTCTGTTAAGAAATATTTCAAACGCCACCGGCGGACAGCTGATTGACAGCTGATAACACGGTTGCCCGGCAACAACAGAACCTCGGGGTCCTGTTTAAATGAGATACGGACCCAAACTCGCCCCCCCCGCCCCGGTTAGTGTCCTAAATATAAACGCAGGTGTGACACCTGCGCCGTGAAGCCGGCCCTGACAGGACGTGAAGGCAGGAAAGAGACGATTAACTTGAAGGTTTCATCTCGGCTCATTTATTTCTCTTTCCGCACATCCTTGGGCGGGACTGAAACATTATCGAAAGAGGGGGGGGGGGGGACAATGGACCTTTGACCTTGGCGAAGGTCAGAGCTCTGCCGTTCTTTTTGTAGACACGCCTGTTTTGTTTGTTGTTGTTATCGCGACAAAAATGGATCCCAGTTTACAACAATCGCATAAAAGAATTAACGGAAGGTAAAAAAAAACAAAAAACCTTTCCGACTGGGACAATTTTAGCAAAACTTAAACTCATCATGAGTCTGGCATCGACATCTGTAATTTGACATCTGCTTCAGTTTGTGACAACTGTGAAAAACAACTGGTTTAGTCGACCGCTTTTGTTTGTAAGTTGACATATGCAGTTGATCAGTACCCACTCTGTGTGTGTGTATGTGTGTGTGTTTGTATGTGTTTGTGTGTGTGTGTCTTCTACATGTGTGTGTGTCTTCTACATGTTGTGTGCATGCGTGTGTGTTTGTGTGTGTGCCTTCCACATGTTGTATGTGTGTGTGTCTTGTACATGTTGTATGTGTGCGTGTGTGTGTGTGTGTGTGTGTGTGTGTGTGTGTGTGCATGTGTGCGTGTGTGTGTTCTTGTGTGTGTGTGTCTTGTACATGTTGTGTGTGTGTGTTTGTCCTTTGTACATTTTTTGTGTGTGTGTGTGTGTGTGTGTGATGTACATGTTGTATGTGTGTGTGTGTGTGTGTGTGTGTGTGTGTGTGTGTGTGTGCATGCGTGCGTGCGTGCGCGCGTGTGCTTGTGTGCCTTACGGAGGCACAGAGGTCCCCAGTGATCCTGGCAGCACTTGGGGTACATGTAGGTCTTCACGCAGGGCATCTGACAGCCCTGCTGCATTGTGTCCCTGCCGCCGATCTGCACCACATACCTGCGGCACCCAGTGGGAAGGAGAAGGAGAAGGAGGTGAGCGCTTCGTCACTCTCTATCACGCCGCTGCAAACTTTCCACCCCTGCATCAAAGCCACGCGCACGCCAGGACGGCAAGAATCCGAGCTTTTGCGTCTCCTGAGCTGCAGGCGAGCGATTCGGTACGAACTTGCAGGGGATCGGGCGGGGGTGGGCCTTTCTGAAGCCGTGCGGGCAGCGGGCGGTGGCGACGGCGGCGCAGGAGGTGCAGGCGGTCACCACGTCCTCCCCCTGCAGGATGTCGCATCGGCCGGGAGGAAGCGTCTGAGGAAGGAGAGGGAGACGCCGCGTGAAGGAGTCGAGCCGCCGAACCATCAAAGGGCTGTTTCACTCGACAGGTTTGCGTACGTTCGTGGGAGGAAGATGCTCTAAAGTCTGAATGCTCGCACTCGTTCAATAAGAGGAACAAAAACAGCTTATATTACGTAAACGTTCATGTTGTTGCATCATGACGCCTCTAATGTGGTCTAATGTGGGCTTGCTTGTACCCGGACTAACTTCGTCTTTGACTCTGGTGCACAACAACATCCTGATACTCCTGCCAGTTCTTTGCTGCGCATTCTGCACACAGTCTTGGTCTTATTTCTACTTACACTACATGTTGCATCCACCCTGTCTCGTATTGTGCGTCGGTGAAATCGGCACTGAAAGGAACTGAGACGCGGTGACGGATGTTCCGCGTTTGGAGTGTGAAGATAGAGTTCAAAAAACACCAAAACAAAACTACATCTTCTCTGAATAAACAGCTCCAACTTTTGGTTTCAACATCGTTCCCTCAAAGATCAATTGGAAACACGTTCACTGACCGCTGATGACCAGTTCTGACCGGTTCTGCCGATACAAGAACCAGACCGGTCTCCATGTTTGGAGCACTTTTCAGGTGTTAAACGGAATCTGCTCGAGGTTTGCGTAACAAGTTTTCAACGAGTTCTTTTTTTTCCCATCGATGTTCCGATGCTGAAATCAGGATGTCTTGTTCTCTGAGGAGTTCCTGAACTTCCTGGAAGTTCCTTGGAAACACAATAACGAATCGCCGCAGCATTCTTGCGACCGTCTCTGATCTTTATCTTCCTTTTTTACGGGCCTCAAACGGCACAAAATCACAACGTTTGAAACGAGGGCGTCAGATAAAATTTGCGGTTTTTGAAAAAAAGGTTTGCAGATAAAAACAAAGAAGCGCAGAAGTGAACTTTTCGGTCTGTTTCTGAACCACTCGCTCTTTAAAAGTTTGAGATTTGAGGTTTCTTAATTTTGCACGTTCACAAGAATTGCTCGAAAATAAAAACCTGGATGTACCTGGATGATACCTAAATGTATTTAAAGTGTCTGGAACGCCCTGAGTGTGATCAGATGCATCATGGGAGGAGAAAATGAAGGCAAATAACTGGAGTTAGAGTTGACGTGGGAGTGGTGGAGTCGGCGTGTTTACCTGTTGCAGTGACGTGTGCAGGCAGAGCAGCAGCAGCACGGGCAGCAGTAGCGGCGGCGGCGACGGCATGACTCCAACTCTCACATCCAGGGGACGAAACAAACCCTCCGGTTCCGCGTCCTCCTCAGTTCCTCTCTAGCAATCAGACGGACGGACGGACGGACGGCAGAGAGGGAAATCTGGCTTTCAGTTTCGTCCGCTCATGTCAAGCCTCAAACGCAACATGTGCCTCGGAGAGAGAAAAAAAAAGAGAAAGCGACATCCTTTCGGCGAAAAAAACAGCGCTCAGAGCCAAGAGATAAGCATTCCAGCAAGTGGAGACACTCAGGTGGAGAAACAGCTAAAAGGGGGGGGGGGGCTTTGGCGGGACCCTCTGCGGAGTTTCTGATCTGGTCGCTTCACAGGAAAAAGCTGGAGCCCCTCAAACGGACGGCGGCGCTCGGAGTCCGGCGAGGCAGCGGCGGGAAGCGGGCGTCGCAGCTTTTCCTCTCTAATCGAGGAAGGGAGAGAAAGAACAACAGTGGCTGGCAGAGCCGGACCCTCCCAGCAGAGGTCATGCCCCCCCCCCCACCTCCTCCTCCTCTTCCTCCTCCTCCTCCTCCTCCTCCTGACGGGCAGCGGCCGAGGTGCCAGCGAAGCCGCCGCCACCACCACTTGTTTCTCTTCTGTGCTGCGTGGGAAAAGCGCTTGAAACCGAGCAGGAAGCGCTTTCCCTCCGAGCAACTTCACGCCAACTGAGACGTCTTCAGTTGTTGCTGGCGCAACATCTGGCTCGCAAAAACATCTGTTAGAGAAACACACTCGATTTTCCGGATCAAAGCCAGGCAGCGCGGTTTCATCAACACCTTCATGAAGCCGCATTTTCATTCGCTGCACAGATGTTTAAAGGTGCGACGCACTCGCCGGTGAACTTGGCAACTTTTTGTTTTGACGTGCAGCAGCAGCAGCAGCATCTGTGTTTCGCAACCTGACATTTGTTTTCTCGACATTCTCCTGAAATGTGTCTCATTTCCGGCGAAGCGTCCACCAGGGTTCGCGGTTCGATTCCTCCTCTTGCTCGTACGGCAGGAGACAGGAGATGGAACGGTCCAAAACGGTGGAAAAACATCATTTCTGCGGTGCGTTTTGAGAGTGTGTGGCCCTTTAAGAGGGTTGAAACGGGGGGGGGGTTAAGACAAGTCTTGGCGGAGGTATGCACTCTATCAAGTGCTCTTTCCTGGCCACTCCTGGTGCATAACAGAGCGTGGATGCGTTGGTTGTCGTTTCGTCCAGCGAGCTCAAAGTCCGCCATGAGCCGACCCACTTTCTTGTTACACAAGTGCGGGCTGCTGTTTATTTTCTCGGCGCGTTCGGGCCCTCGCACATCTGAGCGAGATGGAGAGATTTTTTTTTGACAGGAAGTTGTCCCGCTTCCTGACAGGAAGCCAGGGGCGGATTTCCGCTCCCGGCCCGTCCCCGCGTGGCCGAGCGCATCCAGACGGATCCCCCCCACCCCCCCACCCCCCTGTCAGCTGACACAACTTCTCGTCTGCCACTCGAAAGGGAACAAACGCGAGCCGGCCAGTTTCTTTCCTGTCGAGCGCGCCCGCGCCGAGGCCGCTCGGGTCCGAGAGTCGGTCAGAAGTGAAGCGGCGAGCGGACGGGACAATGGCAGGAAGCCGTAATCGCACCGAGGTTCGCTGCCTTGCTCACTGGCATTTCAGCCAAAGATTCAAATCTGTCAGCTGTCACACGCAGCCGGGAGGTTAAATACACTTCGCTTTACTTCGTTCCACGAAATCCAAACTCAGGAAAGAAGTAAAGTTGCTGGAAATTTGGGTGAAAACACAAAAACTGACGTCTGACGTTGGTATTAGCGTTAGCAGAGTCCATCAGAGGATGGTTCCCGGTACTGAGCTGACATTGGCTGGAGTACCACTGGACACCGTCACCAGTCCATCACAGGGCAGAATTAGAGACACACAGACACAGACACAGACACAGACACAGACACAGACACAGACACAGACACACACACACACACACACACACA
>JASSRZ010000535.1:0-12762 GCA_032164315.1 Malacoctenus gilli
GGGGGGGGGGGGGGGGGGGGGGGGGGGGACTCGGAAGCGTTCGTTGTCGTCGGTGGTTTTCTTTTTTCGTTCCGGCCGAAGAACCGAGCGAGGAGAGAAAAAACCGGAGGCATTCGGAGGCATGATGATGGCAGCCCCCCCCCGTCTGGCAAGGCTGTAGATTGCGGCAGAAGGGGGGGGGGGCACCTAGCAGTCCAAATCACCTCCACTGTCATTCGAGGACCTTTAATCAGCGCGGGCAGTCCCCCCCCCCCCCGCTCGTGCGACCAGCGAGCAGGTCCAAGAATGGAAGGGTTCAAGGGGTCTGCCTTCGGGGACGGCGGGGGGGGGGACGGGGGGGGGGACGGGAAAGCTTTTTCCACCGAGCAGACGCTTTATGCCTAATTGCAATTACATACCATTGTGATATCTTTGCGTGAGTGCTGCCCTGTTCGAAAATGTAAGGAGGCACTGTGTGGATTTTGCAGGGTTTTTCTCGGCAATCCTTGCCGCGTCCGCTCAGAAATATGCTTTAAAAAGATGTTGCGCAGTGACTTCATTCATCGAACTGAGCGTCTTCAGAAGTTTGCTCCCCCTACAAGTGGATAGTTTGTTATTTTCGGGCTTTTATCTAGTCAAAAAAGTCGTTTTTCTAAGTAACTCCTCAGAACCCGCCCCAAGAGCGCGTTCGCAGTGAGTCGGAGTTGGATCGGCACGGCGTCTGCGGTGCAGTTCTCGCACTTTATTTCCTTGAGCGAAACTCAGTAGAGAGCAAAGCGATAAGCACCTATAAAAGCTGCTTTATTGTTTACTGCCACCATCCGTTTTTTTGGAGGGGAGGGAGGGAGGGAGGGGGGGGGGGGCTCTGTCACCACAGCAGCGAGTTCCACGTTGTCCCACTGAGTCATGGTGGAAACGCGCGCGCTCCGTCTCAGCAGTGCGGTTTGGCCCAGAGATGCTGAAGCTGGTGTGAAGTCGGCGATGGTTGATGTTAAAGTTTAGTGTGCAGCAAACACCCACTTGTGGGGACCTCTGAACCACAGCGTTTGCTCTCCAGGAGGTCCGACACCTCTTGGTTGCCTCCAGTTAGAAGCACTCTTCGTAGTCGAGGCCCGGTTTTGGGCTCAGACCCGTTAGAGAGTAAACCCCCCCCCCCTCCGAGGGAGCAGCTTGGGGTCCTGATAGAAGCGCTGAAATAGACTACAAGGGACAAAGACACATGCAAACCTTTGCTTTCTGATGTTACCACTGCAGATTCGCCCGGACGATGCTGGAGGGTCGACAGAAGGATGAAGTGTGTGTGTGTGTGTGTGTGTGTGTGTGTGTGTGTGTGTGTGTGTGTGTCCTGTTGGAGCTGGGCTGTAAAGATCGCCACACAAGTCTGCTCGACATTCTGTCGTCGCATCGGTTTAACGGTGACATCATGGGGACGTTTTATGGCAGTTTTACACGCAATCAAGAAAGCGAAAACGCTTTCAGATCTCCTGACCTCAAAGGTCAAATCCTATTGAGTGTTGGTATCAAAGCACGTTCCTCTGAGTTCGCAACCAGGGTTGCGGAGTGACACACAACGACCCCGCGTTTCTTTGTGCTCTTCTCCAGTGGGGTTCGGCGCGTTTAGGACCAAAACGCCTGGAAGCGTCCCTCCGCGTCCAGCGCTGGCCTTCAAGAAGCGCTCCAAGCGCAAGGAGGGTCCGCGACCCGGCGGCGAGGTCACGGTCCGACCGGCCACTTGGCTCCCGTGAGGGAAAACGCGGTTTCATGCCGAGTGGGCGACAGGACGCGTCGGCGTCGCTGATTACGGGAGGAAACGGCACTGAGATCCAAGAGAGAAGGCGAGACGGGGACGGCGCGACCCCCGGCAGCCATCCCGTGACGATCTCGCACCGCTTCGGCATCGAGATGAGATGACGACTCTTTGGGGCGCATCGTCGCAGATTGGCTTCTTAAAATTATGTGGGCACACGAGGAGATCGCAGATTGAAGAAAAGATGGAACATATATCTTGTTACTAAACAGGAAGGAACAACGGCAGGCGACGACTGCGGATCACCCAATAGTTAAGGCCTGTTTCGGGGTTAAAAGAGAAATGTAAAGCTTCAACGAGCATCATTCAGACATGTCTGTATAATGTCTGTATAATATATTAACAAAATAATACATTAAAAAAATAATATATGAAAAAAAAAAAACACGTGAGAGTTTGCTGAGCAAACAGTTTTTCCTGTCCTCGAGTACAGGATTTCAAAATAAGAGGCCGGCCTAAAACTGGCCGATGCCTTTCATCGGAGGAAACGAAGACGGATCAGAAGGATTTTGTTTTTATCTGAGGAATTTAAAAACGTCGTATAAATCCTCGCCGGATGCTGTGCCGCAAGAAACACAGAATCAGAATCGATGGACTGCAGTTCGTTTCAGGTAAAGCTCCAACCTACGACGTCGGGTTCCTGAACGCAATCCCGATTTGCCCTCAAACGGATACAAAATTCTTACGTTTGCATTCCTTTCGCATTAAAAACTTACTTTTGGGTTCCCCTTAAAGAGTAGAATAAACCAAAGCTGTCCCTCCCAGCCGCTCCTGACGTGGACTTCGCCTCGTTCGGTCATTAGTTTCCCGCAGTATTGCTTCCCCCTCCCAAATCCGTCCCTCCAGCCTATATCTGCGCCGGCTGATTAAAAGCCGCCGCCGCCGTTTTCCTATGGACGGATAACGGCCTAATATGGATGTTAAACTGCGATCAGAGCCACAATAGGACAGGATTATCAACACAAGGCGAGGCAGAGGGGATTACATCCCCCCCACCCCCCCAGTTGGCCGCCGAGGCTGAGCGACGGCTTCCAACGACGGTGTGGGGTGGGGGGGGGGGGGCGGAGAATGTTTATGCCTCCTTCGTGTCGCGATAAGGAGCGGAACATTCGCCGGTTCCTGAGTACTCCATGAGAACGGCGGAATCGATGACGTCGCCGTCGTTCCTGATAGGAGGAGGGGGGGAAGCGGTTGGGTGGCGTGGGGGTGGGGGGTACATGTACGCGGAGCGGAGCTCACTTCCTGTTTTCTTTTGAAAAACTCCGAAGCATCGGTCCAACACGGGAGCACTCGTCCGCCCGCGTGCTGCCAGCGTTAAGTGGAAGATAATTGGAGGCGAGTCGACTGAGGCGCTCCGCGCTTGGATACCGCCGGGCCGCCGAGTGGAGCGCGTCACCTCAGTCCGCGCCATTCCTGTTTTTGTTCGGCGCGTCGTTCCCCAGCGAGGAGGACTTTTAAGGTCTGTTTCTTTTCGACGCGGTTGAGTCTGCTTGCTGAAACATGCTCGCGATTTAATGGACGCAATCCCCCCCCCGCCGGGATAAGTGGAAGCCCGGGAAGGTGCGCGCTTGTGTTGGAAAGTACACTTAATGTATGCTATTTGCTGCAGTCCAAGGAAGACGTACAGACGCGGGTGAAAAGATTTCAAAAGATTTCACTTTGCGACAACACAGCGACACGATGGGAGCCGGGAGCAGGTCTCAGCAGTGTTGTAATGCACAGTGTACTTAAATGCAACCAAGGTCAGTGTGAGGGAAACTTTTCATCATATTTTCTGAACATGGAGAGCACGACGTGCTGCTTCCTGTAAGTATGCCACGTGCATAAAGTTGTTTTTGCCTTTAAAGTGGCCCTATTTGACACAATGTCTTTGTCTTCGTATGCAAGTCCACAATGACAGAAATTCATCAAGCTCTTTTTCTCAAACGCCGTATTTCATTATATCTCGATCGTCTCCTTCAGCCCTGATAGACCCCCCCTTTAGAAACGAGCAGAATGAGGCTCTTCCGCATTAAGCCCCACCCCTTACAAGATGCAGGACGCCTGTGATTGGTTTAACTGCTGGTAGCCGTTGTCGGGAGCGCTCCCATACGCCCGGCGTTGAGAAGTTGTCCAATCACTGAGCACCCCCTCCCCCTTGTGACATTAGTTAAAAACTGATGTGAAAAAAAACTCCCTGAAACAGATCGTCTTTACCACCATCGAAACTGAACGGAGAGGCACGCTGGACATCTCAAACATGAGTTGATGTGAAAAGAGGGGGCGCTGCTCACTTGTCTGAATGAGCATTCAACACTATTACACTGTGAATAGCTGAAAAAAGTCGAAATAACATAATAGGGCCCCTTTAAAAGAAAAAGCTGGAAATAAAGTGGATTTGAAAGTTGGAGGCCGCGTCAACGGTCAGTGTCTGAGGTTGGAACCGCACCTCTGCTTTACCACTGCGAGTCCGTGGAGGGGGGGGGGGGCGCTGTTGCTCGGAGGGAGTCCTCCCCCGAGGTCACCCGCATGAAAGAATAAAGCTTGACCTGAAATCTCACAGTCGCGCTGACCCGTCCGCCGACCTCGCACACCACGGGGGAGCAACGCGGAGTCGATGTCCTTTGCTGGAGGACATCTTTGGTGCCGGGCTGCGGGGAGCAGCTGCGCGCCAGCGTTTCGAACCGGAGGACCAGCCGCTCCACCTGGCGGGTCACCGCGTCCCCCCCTACGAAGGTACGGCCGCTCCACAGCGACAACAAACGGTCTGTTTTAACTCTGACGTCATCTGACGTCTCTAAATCCAAACAAAACAAGCTGCGAGCTCGCGTTCGGTCGCGGAACATCCAAAGCTTCGACAATCCTTCGGTGCGAGGTGGAACCTCCGTGCGACAAGTGTTCGGGAATTCATTTCGGAGCGTTCGCTCAGACGGCGAGCGATCCGTCGCCTGGTAATCCCTCGGCTTTATTCCTCTCCGGAGCAAGGTATCGCAAAACAAAACAAAAAAAAAGAAAACACGACACGATTCCGTGTTTGGTTTCGAGTACCAGCGCTGGTTCCGGGGGATCGGCGAGGAGACGCGGTTTTAAGGCGCGGAGCTCAGACGGGTTGCGAAACACGGACGAACCGCTCGAGATAAGAGAGACGCTGTTTTTTTTATCCCAATCGGCAACAAATGAATCACAGTCGGTATTTTTTTTGGGGGGGGGAGATGTGGTTGCGGGAGGAATGAAAAGCTGCAAAACGGACGCTTTGCTTCTCCCCGGTGACAAAGAAGCAAATGTAAAAGAAGCGAAACACACGCAGGGACTAATGACTATAACAAAGTGCGCGCGGTGAGAAAAATCGCACAGTGCGCTGTGCCGATTCTCGGCTCGGGAGGAGTCAGGCCTTTCTTACGTGCCGCGGCGCCGCGCTTTTCCGGCTATTTACGGAGACGCCGAGACGCGGCACGGACGCGATGAGATAACTCGAGCCCCGTTGGGTAAACGAGCCTGCAAGTTTGGCTTTTGAATTCCGATTTAGTGTCAATTTAACGCGAATGATGTGACGATGACGCGTCACAGGTCCAAATTCTTTACTCAGAGTTTGAGTTTAATAGTAGCTCAATGGACACGACAGGGGTCAGATAAAGGCCCCACCTGGATACAGAACCAGGAACCTTTCGGGGGCCAAAGTCGGCACGATTCCAAGAAAGTCTGTTCGTCTGTGTTAAACCTCTCAGCAGCCTTCTGGGCCATTTGGACAGAGAGTTTCTAACTAATAAGCTTCTTTTTAAATGTATTTTTCCATCTTATGAACCTTCACCCAGCCTGATTGTACAGCCTTCACTTATAAAGTCAATTCATTTTTCTAAATGTCATGTTTTGTTCAAATTTCCATTTTAAATGCATTCAAGGATTTTCGATTTTTTTTTCGGGAATGTTACAAAAAAAAAAAAATCCTTCAGATTTCATTTGATCAAATTTTATTCAAACAGATTAATTTCCACACTTGAAAAAATAAAATAAAAAATTAATCTGTTCAAATAAAATTGGATGAAATGAAATCCAAAAGAATGCAGAAAAGAAATTAAAAAAAATATGTATTCATGTAAAGTAACAGAAAATTGTAAAAGGCAGTTGAGGAGTTATTGGTAAATGCAGTTTTGTCAGACCAGGCGAAGTTACACTCAACTAGAAAAAAACATTGTATTTACATCTAAGTACACACACACGCACACACACACACACTTGCTTTGGGTGCTTGTGAGTTAACTGACAGGTGGACAGAAACCGATCGCCGAAATGGGAATTTTTGCCCCCATAACTACCTGCTCTCGTGCTAATTCTACACACCGCCGCGACGCGAACAACATTCAAAAGCTCTCTGCGCTCCAGTCGGAGTCAAAGCGCCCGCGCGCCGCTGAAGCTGAGCGAACCCCCTCCGCTGCCGAGGTGATATATTACACACCTCAGCTGGCACAAATAGTGTGGTTACAGCGCTGCGCTCAGACAGGGTGGTAGTTTAGTCAAACCTGCACCGGCGTGCCCCCCCCCCCCCTCGCCGCACAGACGGGTGTTTAGTGTCAGTTCAGTCGGTCCGATTTTAGAAGCTAAAATCCATTATTCATTCCTCAAAGTGACTCTCTCGCCTCTGAAGCCGTCACCTCAGGAGGGGGCGCAGAGTGAAGGTACACACACACACACACAGACAAACACACACCTGTGTGTTGGCTGGTTTCTGCTTTAAACCTCGGCGGAGACGGACGAGGCGTCGTCGGACGAAAGGCGCCCGACATCGCGCTCCTTTCTTTCGACGGAACTGCGACTCTTGACACCGAGCGCTCCGTTTTCCGAAATGAACTCAACAGACCCGAGTCTGGAAATATAGAACTGCGGAGCTCATCCATATGCAGCACAAAGCGAGGCTGTCTCCTAACAAACTGCACTTGTACACTGAAAACGCAGGCTTTTTCCTTTTCCCGCAACCATGTCGCAGTACCAAAACGTTCGATAAGAGCCCACTGGAAATGTTCACGTTTGTGTGAGAGTTGGACTTCTGTAGAGGGAAGTTGTATGAGGGCCTGAGTCCATTTGGACGTCATGTGTCTTTAAGTATCGGCTTTGATCCCAGGTCGAGCTGCTTTAAAGTTCAACTGTTGTGGTCAAAAGAAAAGGGATTTTCTTTCAAAGTTCCTGTCCAAAAGTGTTGTTTTACCATATAAGCGTATCAACAATCTAACAAATTCTTCTACTTTCTATATGGATGTGATTGCGAAACCTCACGTTGTGTTTTTCGCCCTCCAGCTTTCCTTTTTTCTCCTCCTCTTTGCATTTGCCGTGTTGCCTTCAGGTCCCCTTCTTTTTTTGGGCCGTGAAATGAGCAGTTAGAAAATGTACAGCATAATAACGCCAAGGCTCATTTGCCTCCTCGCACAGCATCAGCTATTCATTCCTCCTCCTCCACAATAAGAGCGCCTGATTTTTCTACTGCCGCGTCTCTGTCTGTCTCGTGGGTTGTGGAGGGGCTGTCTGCTGTCGTCAGCTATCCAGCTTCAGCTTCAGCTTGGAGACGAGGCGCAGTGGACGCCGGTCGGAAGGCCAATTCTGACTGTTCTTTATCGAGCCGTAACACAGAGGTTTTTCCAACCAACTGCTGCTCGCCAAAGGTTTTACTGACGGTATTTAAAGTGGCCCTATTTTACACATTTTGGATGTCTTTGTCGTCATTTGCAAGTCCACAATGACGGAAATTGATCAAGCTCTTTTTCTCAAACACTGTATTTCATTATATCTCGATCGTCTCCTTCAGCCCTAATAGATCCCCCCCTTTAGAAACAAGCAGAATGAGGCTCTTCCACATTAAGCCCCACCCCCTACAAGATGCAGGACGCCTCCGATTGGTTAACTGCTGGTAACAGTTGTTGGGAGTGCGCCCATACGCCCAGCGTGGCGAAGCTGTCCAATCACTGAGCCCCTCCCCCTGTGACGTCAGTGAAAAACTGATGTGAAAAAGACTCCCTGAAACAGACCGTTCCTACCGCCAACTGAATGGAGAGGCACGCTAGATATGTCAAACATGAGGTTATGTGAAAAGAGGGGGTGCTGCTAACTTGTCTGAATGAGCTTTCAACACTATTAAACTGTGAATCGTTGAAAAAAGTCGAAATAGCATAATGGGGCTCCTTTAACAGAAGCTCCGTGGACGTGTGTGCTCAGACCAGCCACTCTGCCACTATCAGTCACTTAAATCATCTCATTACTCACATCCCCTCCAACCTCTGATTGGAAGAGACGCAACTGTCAATCATAGGAAGTGTTTATCTCCCCTCATGTTGACATTTTGGGACATTTTCATCAACCCCTTGGTGATGCTCACGATCCCTCCTACATTTCCCATCATCCCTCTGGCCTCCCTCCCCCCTTTTCTCTCCAAACCAAAGAATCTATCTGTAGCCACACCCCCACCTGGCCAATCACGAACGACGCCCCGAAACCATCCAGAAAATCCGACACCGCGCGAGCCCTTTTCGTGAGGAAGGTCACTCTCGTCCCGTGGAGGTGGGAAAGACGTGACTGATGGCTAAAGTGCCCGCCGGGGGGCGGAGGGGTGGGAGGGGAGGGGGGGAAGCAGAGCAGTTACCACCCATGTCATCCATCCTGAGTGCTCTGCACAGCAACGCTCCACCCACAGTGTGTGAAGGAGCGCCGCTGTCAGTCCGCATTACTGAAGAGAGACCCCCGCGACACCTCGCGCGGCTCATGTCGACCTGTCACTTTACATCCCCTGCAGCCTCGCACTCCTTCATCTCCGGAGGCATTCGCTAAACTTCACTCTTTTTTTTTTTCGGATGCATTTCCTATTCCTGCAGTAGTTCACCTGTTTGCTGCGAACTGGCGCTCCAAGCCACATTGGTGGAACTGTAAACATTGCATAAGCCTTCCATTTTCTCTCAGCTGCAGCAACAGAAGGGGTGGAGGGGCGGGGGGGGGGGGGACTCGACTAACAAGATACACCAAGAAAAGTTTGCTCTAATAACAAGTTTTTTGCCACTCAGACGACGACGTCGCCATAATGAGATGCTCTCTTTTCTGGCAATAAAGACGCGGTTGCAAACTTGGCCCGGGAGAAAGCGGATTTTCTGGACTACTGAGGGCTCCTCTAAGTGCTTTTATTGTCAGATGCAGTGAAGGACATGAAGCCGGCCTGAGGGACTGGGGACCGAGAGCGGGGAGCGACGCGATTATTTGCACAACTCAAGGATAGAAGGCAGAGTTTCTCTGTTTAGTTTTTTTTGAGCGGCCAATCGGCGACACCGCTCTGCTCCGCGACGTCAACAATGAAACCGTTAGACGCCTTGAGTGGTATCCACGTCGCCGACGAAAAAAGGGGTCACGTAAGCGAGGCGTCGAGTTCGTTCCTAACGAGGCTGCTCGGAAATGGATGGGTTCGTCACGGCTGCTGTGACTGGCGGGTTGGGGGCTATGTGCAGGGGGTACAAGACCAATTAGAACATATTGTGGCACAAACAAAAACGAAATGGCCGACATATGACAACAAACACACAGACGTCCCCTCCAATGCATCTGCGAAACCAGAAAAGCATTTGGCGCACTCTGGGTTTGCTTCTCAGGCATGAAAGGTGACCGGTCTTTCCACCGTGTGCGTCATAGTTCTCAGAGGTCCGTCCTCTCTTTTGTCCTCCGTGGCCAATCTGACCCTGACGGCCTTCTGTCCATCAGTGGGGGTTCTACCCACGGACGTGTCGCGACTCAAGACTCTAAAAACTGCCTTGACGGCGGATGTGAAAGACCTGATGTCACACCTGCCGTCTACTTCCGTAGCGTTCATGTGACCAGATGTCTTCCCTCAGCTCTCTCAATCCCTCAACATCCAAATATTTAGAGGTACTAAGTCCATAGAACCACCTCTAAGGAAAGGAACCATTTGTTCTACTATATAGTCCAACAACATTGAACAGCCTGCATCTTTAAGACCCTGTTCGCAGTCTCTGGGGTGGTTTTACACCCTTTAAAGCTCTAAAATAGATGTAGTCTGGAAGACAATCCGACCAAACTTGTTGGGTAAAGTGCTTCGGGTTCGGCCGGACTCCGTCCACCTGTTGCCAGAAGGTTCCGAAGGTCTTCGGTCCAACTCTTGCCCTTTGCGCCGCTCTCAAAGCAACTCGTGGACCCGGCTGTTTACCTTCTGCCTGACACGCGCAACTCTTAACGACCGCCATTTGCCCGACTCCCCCGCGACTCGCTGCGCCGTCTGTTCCGCGTGACAAGCGCGCGTGGCGCATCAATTCCGCGAGTTAAAGTGCTTCTGTCGCATCTGACATTCACGCGCCGTTTCACACCGACGACAGTTTACGCCCTTGTTTGCAGTCGATGGGAGTTTTTGTGTTTTGCGTCCGACACCCACGCGGCGACAGACGGCCCATCATCCCGTTATTGCCGCCAGGTCTTCTCATGGCAGAGATTATTTTGTAATCATATGATAAAACACCTCCACGCAGTCACCTTACAAACGCTCCTCCTCCGCACGATAAAAAAGGCTTCGCGAGAGCTCGCCTCCGTGGCGAGCGTCCTGCCTGTGTTCACCGTCGGGGTTTTTCGCTCCTCCAAGCTTCTGCCTTGACCTCCTTTTAATTACATCAATTATTTCTCCATCAAGCTTCACGTTCATCCCCGTAAACGGCCACCGCCGTTCTGCGCTGTGCCGTTACGGGAAGTTCGAATAAAAAAGAACAGCTCGACAGGGGTGGAATCGTAAGGTTTTATCTGCCCAAAAGAGCTCTCAGCAGAGTGCTCTGCCCTCCACCAACAGCTGTGGACAAACATCTGGCTTTTACAGGAAGAACAGTACTGAGGGCACGGCGGTGATTTGTTGGGGCCGCCAATAAAAGCACTGAGGGCTGTTTGCGAGCGGAACCCACAGTCCTCAGGTGTTCACACATTGTGGGGATGTTGCTTTGGTTCCATTATTGCCGTATGAATACAACTTGAGCGTGAAGCGCGTCTTCGTCTGTAGCCATGACCTCCCCGCCTGCGGACATGTCAGCCGCAGCTTTCACAGCGTCCCTCAAGCCTTTCGGAGTCCAGGGGCTTAAGGTCGTCTTCCGTAGTGCCCCCCCCGTGGCCCTTTTTTGGTCTCACTCGTCAAGTGTACCTTGAAAGTACGACCACACAAGTAGCAAAGAGATGCTTCACCCTCGTGAAGAACCAAGGACCGGCACTCGGCCTCTTCGCTTCGGCTCGATTAGGTAAATGCTAAAAACGCAATCGATGCGAACCATGTCTGGAACAGTGCAAGTATGTTCCACTAATCAACACAGGCCCACTAATAGAAGTACCCCACTACAGCTAAGTACTATTGACATGGGAGAGTGGGGGGGTATTGGAAGTTATCTGACCTCTGAGAGTCGGTTCCTTCAGAAAGACGGCGATAGTAACTGAAAGTTAATGAAACTTAAGGTCACATTTTCCATGATCATGCAGCCGATTTCCAGACTTGCTGCCAAACACACGCCAAGACACCCCCCCAGCAATGCCTCACTCTCTTCCCGCGCGAGTTATTGGACGGGTCGAAGTTCCAAAAGTTCCGGTCCAGGCTCAACGGTCGCACGGCCTTGATCGCAGGATCACTATTCAGCACCGACGCCCGTTGCCCCCCCACCCCACCCCACCCCCGCTCCAGCCGCGGAACGTGGCCCCGGATCGACGAGACGGCATCAATATTCCAAAGCGCGGCGCTGCCCCCCGTTCCTCGGCGGCAGCGGCTCCGGGGTCCGCGTCACGAACCGATCAATTAGTAATTTTGTTTCCTCTGATTGAGTGGGAGCGAGACAGCGGGGTGGGGAGAGAGAGGGAAGCTATCCGTTACATCTCTGAAGCTGCCCCCCCCCCCCCCCTCCGGGTGTAGTTGTGATTCGCCGAACGTCGGCGATTTTTTTTTGTTTTGTTTTGTTTTCATTTCCACTTCTGAACGGCGCTTTCATTCTCAAAGACTTTGAACACAGAAGTAAATTTGGTGGGTCAAAAGACGCAGCTGTTCCGCCTTTGTTCTTCGTGTTCTATTTCTACAAGAGAACATGTCTCCTAAAAAAAAAAAACCAAAAAACAAAAAAAAAAACACCTGGAGTGACTCGGAGATAAGACGGCCTTTAGATATATCTAATTTTTTTCTTGACAGTTCTCAGATACGCGATCACGAGTTTGCTTATCTCGTCCGCCTAATGGTCAAAGCCGAAGCTATTTCCCAGTCTGATTGATGTCAGAAACTCACAGAGGAGCAATCAACCACCGGCAGGGCTCTTTTTTGTTTCCCTTTTATTCCCAAAGCATTCCGGAGTTAGAAAAAGCGAGGGTCACGAATCCTATTTTGTCCTAAATCACGGAATAATCTGGTTTCGGCTGCCGATTTCCGTGAAATCCGCCAAATTTGCGCCTCCTGGAACCGCACGTTTCCTGACACTTCCCAATCGCCTGGGTGGTTGCAATCGCGCGTCGACATCGGTAACACAAACGTTTGTTTGGGGGTGTCGGAGTTTTCCGAAAGTGGGTGGCACCCTCTCGGGCCGCCGGGTCCCAACGGCCGGTTCTTTTATCACCGTCAGGTCTTGATGCAGGTTTTTAGGCGAGACACAAACGAGATTGAGGCTGATGTTTTCAAGTTGAACACAAGTGTGACAGGTTTACTATTGATTCGCAAAAAGATGACAAAAGTTAAAGCAAATGGAGTTTAAAGGAGCCCTATTATGCTATTTCGACTTTTTCAGCTATTCACTGTGTAATAGTGTTGAAAGCTCATTCAGACAAGTAAGCAGCGCCCCCTAGTGTGCCTCTCCATTCAGTTTCGATGGTGGTAGAAACGGTCGGTTTCAGGGTTTTTTTTTCACATCAGTTTTTTACTGACATCACAGGGGGAGGGGCTCAGTGATTGGACAACTTCTCTTTGCTGGGCGTATGGGCTCGCTCCTGACAACTGCTACCAGCAGTTAACCAATCAG
>JASSRZ010000537.1:0-12754 GCA_032164315.1 Malacoctenus gilli
GTGAGTGAGTGAGTGAGTGAGTGAGTGAGTGAGTGAGTGAGTGAGTGAGTGAGTGAGTGAGCGAGCGAGCGAGTGAGTGAGTGAAGAATTTGATAACAAATCCTCTGCTTCTAGTTTATAGACAGAGGAAGAGGAGGCTCCGGTGTGTTCGGATGTTCGGTGACAACACGATGGGGTGCAAAACTCACACTCAGTCTCAAAAACTCTGCAGTGTGTTAACAGCTACGCTTGCGTACACGTTTTTGAAGTATAGAAATTTATATACAGTTGTGTTCTAAATGATAAAAAAAATGGTTCGTTAAACATTCAGAGTGAAAAACTAAATGTTTCTCTTCTTGAATTTTCTCCGTGTTTGTTGTTTTAGATCCAAACTGTAAATAAAGAACGGGAAATTGGGGGAAAAAAAACTAGTGGGGTTAGGGTTAGGTTCCCTTGCGAGCTTTAAATGAAACAATGACAAAGAAAGAAGAAAAAAAGGAAAAAAAAAAATCAAACGTAATCAAAAAAAATTTATTAAAAACCATTCAGGCCCCAGAAAGTCACAGCAAGGTAAATTACATTAATGTAAGGTATATTGTTTTGTTTGTTATTGCATGCAAAGAAAACTCGGTGTGTTCTAAAATATGGACAAATCATCCAGCCTCGTGTTTGTCATGTGGGAACAAAATGTCACATCAAAAGGCTTAATCTGTGCTCATCAGTAGACAAAATGAGGAGAAGAAAATGAGCTTAACTCCGCTACACAACACAATTCAATTATAAACCTGATACTCACTTTTACTGGCTGTACAGTTCACATCCTGCAACAGACAGAAACAAAAGGGACAAGGACAGCATTAAGAGAACAAATGAAGCCATTTTCTGCTCTGCAGTTAGTATTTTTTTGTTGTTTAAGAAAAATTCCTCCCATCATCACAGTGATTAAGGAATTCTTTGGATTGAAATAGATAATATTCGACCAAAAAAAATATACTGATATTATAGCAACATTACACTTATATAAGAAACCTTACTGCTTCACAAGGTCCTGGAACTTCATGGTTAAAACTGGTTTTCTTTATGTCTTTTTGTTATACATTTTCAAAACGTGATATTTTGGTGGATATTTTGATGGTATTTGTGAAATAAATATTACGACATTTTGAATGCGATTTATTCGGTTTTTCAGACGCAAGGACTTGGAACTATTCGTTTGAAAGAAAAATACCGTGGGGAACAAAAACCTGACAACGCCGGAGCCACAACAACAAGGAAGTGTGTGAGTCTCTCAGGTGCAGATTAAAATGTCGTCGTTGAAAACTATGTATTCTTAAAAGTTACAGAAAAAACAAACTTGAAATTCTAACTTTTACTGACTAAACGTCCCGCCAGCGTCTACTCTGATTCAGCTTCAATCTTTATTATGTCCTTTTCTGTCAGGATTTTTGAGAAAAACAAATATCAAACGACAAATGGAGGGAAATGACCAACTGCAGTTTAAAAGGGGTCTGTTTACCACCGAATTAATTGGTCAAAAGAAGGACGGACAGACGGTGTGCAGGCTTGGACCGGAGTTGCGTCCTCACCTTTCGGGGGCAGCGCAGCGAGCCGTCGGATACGAGCCTAGCCGCAGAGCACAGCGACGCGCACAGCGGCAGCACCACCAGCAGCAAAATTGCGCGGTTTGAATCCATTCTGTAGTTGAAGCTGTGCGGTCACACTCCAACAACACGTCCCGCCATGTCGGAGGGACGTCCAGAAAGAAAAGGTCCAAATTCTACACCGGAAGGCGAGGTGTGCGGAGTGCATGGACGTCGCGTCACCTCAGTTAGGTAGAAACTTCCTTCTCCTGGGAAACCCCCCGCCCCCCCCCCTAGTATGCGCGCATACAACGCGCGCGCGCGCGCTCTGTGTGTGTGTGTGTGTGTGTGTGGTGTGTGTGTGTGTGTGTGTGTGTGTGTGTGTGTGTGTGTGTGTGTGTGTGTGTGTGTGTGTGTGTTTTTCAGTAAATTACGCTGGGCTGCTTTTACGAGACGTAGGTATTTATTAAACCGTCGTGTTTACTTATATACTTTATTATTACCGCCACAATCTCACTCATTTGGGGAGTTTTACAGATGTGTGGATATAGGATGACACCATAAAGTTTATCTGCCGTTTTCAACACAATTTGTCGACTTCATTAAAAGGAATGAGAGTCTACAGTACTTTTGACAATCACAAATCTCTGTCAGTATATAACGCAGTAACAGGGAAGTAGTGCATTTTCCATTTTTTTGACTCGACTATGAATCATTATTGTGACATTGTTCCTGGTTCCTGTTGGTCCAGTTTTGTCAAATGGCCTTATTGCAAGATGTTCATTTTCTCTGTCTGTAAAACAAAGAAAAAAACCTCTCGATTTTTCTAAGTGATAAAAGAGAAGAGTTCAGACCCCTAAACCATTCTCCAGCATGAATTACCAGAACCAATAAAAAAATGAACTCATTGCTTGTGTTCTTCAACCAGTGAATCCATGTAAACAAGTTACAATGATGTGTGTGCCTTGTTAGCTTGAAACTCAAACCTAAAAAAAAACCCTCCTTTTTTTAATCTGTAGTTTTTCAACTTATTTAAAAAAAAAAAATCCCACTGAAACTGAATGGAGAATTTCTGGTTTCAGATGCCATGGCTTCTTAATACATCTGTCTTTTTCTTTAGCTCGTTTTCCTTTATTCATTCTTTTTTCAACCTTTATTAAACCAGGAAGATCCCACTGAGATTCATACATTTTAATGGGAGCCAAGACAGGTAGCAGCTATCGAAGCCAATAGAAATATTTAAAAAATTACCCTTTTGGACAAAACCAGATTAAACAAACAACATAGTCTGGAACAAGTTTTTTTTTTTTTGCCAGAGTTTCAATTTGGATTTAGAAATACTCATAGAAAATGCTTCATTTGGGTCCCTGTCCTTCTATAAAAAGTTCCATCTCAAAGGTGCAGAGTGAATAAAAGCCCTTTGACTGGACTCACTTCAGGCATGCACAGAAAACAACAAATGAGCTTGAGAGCAGAGACTGTTGACCAAAACATCTTGGAGAAAGTAGGTTACAATTGTAGGAAGGCAGTATTGCAAGTATTGCCGTATCTTTAAAAGTATACAAAGGACTGATCCTTTGTCCACCCTAGTGATATTATCAGTCGAAGTGGTATATTAATGCATTCTAATTCGTGATGAACCTCAGAGAATCAAGCTCAGCACTGCCAACCCCTCAGAGACAGTGAATGGAAGCTTTCATGTTCATAGGTCTGTATGATTCAACATAAACCAGCTTTTTTGTGATGAAAGGCAGACAGTTTATTTTGAAAGTAGAAGCCCAATAATTGACTCAGCTCATTTCAAAAGTTTCTCCACATTAGGTTTATAAGTGTGGGGAATCATCACCCAACATACTCGTGCACGTACATGGCTCCTGATCATAGCTTCTTGGTATGATGATACTGTGATAAATGAAATGGCGATGATAGTAACCTACAATATATTGTAAGTCATATGAGATCAGGTCCAAGTGACTGATGAAAGAATTGGGATGTCTAGGCAAACGCAACTATGAGGCCCCTCCTGATCGCCACTGTTGCCGCCTAAATGCAGTGTTTTTGAAAGGCACAGTGGAAACTACATGTCAGCTCTGGAAACAAGAGCCCAAATTGTTGCATGATAGTTAATGAGTTACTGATCATTGTGCTTCAGAATGTGTGTCTTAAGCTGACACACTGGGACCGTGAGTCAGGGGTGCGGTTTGGATTTTAACTGTTGGATGCTGATGCTCCTGTGTGTAAAGAAGGGAACATACTCGATGAAGTGATTGACTGTCTGTCTCGTGAAGCAGTGTTGAATCATCTATCCATTGAGATGCTGGCTACAGTAATCTGCTGGTGTTTATGTGTTTAGGAAGTGTATCAAGGGAAAATTGTTGTGTGACAATCCCTAAAGATGCAGATAAACTTTTGTGGTCTCTCTCATGTTATTAATTATATTATTGTATTCATTTGATTTAATTCACTCTTGATGTCTTCATGTGAAACTGAGCAAAGTGTCTTACTAAATCGGTTATTTTGGTTTTCATTCATTATTGTCCAAATAAAGAGGACAAGTGACAGCAGAACACATATTTGACCCAATCTTTGCTTTCTTCTGTTCAGAAGAAGCCTTCCATGTTTTGGTTGAATACTAGCCTCTGTATCTCATGTGGTTCTCGTTCTTGGATCACACAAGTCTGACATCAGTTTTTGTGTGACGGACCCTCCTTGTTGGACCCAGTAAGGACATACCACTTGGTTCTGGGCAGCAGCAAGCAATCCAGTGGGAGCCAACTGTTTGTTATTTTGTCTAAATGAACCTCGAAACACAGTTAGTCAGCTCAGAGAGGCTGGAGCTTCTCAGCTTTCAATCCCTCCTCTTCCCTAAAATGTACCAACAGTCATTACTCTGGCTTGCTATGATGCACCTTTTTTAAAATTGCACTTTTCTTTATTTAGCTATTGACTTAAATATTTGCATTTCACCTTGACAGTCTCCAAGTCATGTGAAATAATGACTAATGACTAATTCAGTACAGGATCTAGTGCGACTCTGGCAGGTGGAAATACACATTTTTTATTTAGATATTTTTAAAATCGCTGTTCATTCTTATGAATTTCCTAATCATATTATATGCATATTAGCTCAACAGCTTCCAGGTCACCAGAGCTGTTGACTGAAGTTTACTGCAGGATCACAGTACGACTGTGAGATTTATCTCTCTGATTCTGCTCTGACGTTGAGTAATTATGTCACATGACTACAAAACTACTAAGGTGAAATGCTAAACTTGTTATGTAGGAGCAGCTGGTGTGACTGCACATGACCCAGAGGCAGCAGGTGAGCACAGGCACAAGAGGGACCCTGTTGACCTTCTTATGGATAACAGATGTCCAGGTTAGTCAGAGTGATGGAGGATCCCACAAACCAGAAAAAACCCACCAGCTGTCCTCCAACATTAACATAACCTCATCGGTATAACACTGTACTGGTTGTGTGCCAGTAGAGTCAGGAGAAGAAGTCAACGCAGAAGGAGTCAGGTGAGACAGTGGATCAGGAGGTGAAGGTGGTTTGGTGTGTGTAACCAGCTGTGATTACGAGTGAGACACGACTGCACCCTGTGCATCAGTTGGACTGCTGCTGGGCATTAAGAGATGAAGTATTTGTTGGTCAAATTATGGCTGTTATCTTATTCAACATGTGTCTCCCCAGCTGTGATTGTGTACCGGCTCATTTTCATCCTGCTTGGTTTGACAGAACTCTTTCTTTCTGTGTGAAATGTGGAAACAAGAATCCTTACTGCTGCTCAGGGATTTTCTTCATCTTGTTCTGGTGACTGTTTGATTTCCTGGGACGTGCATGTTTTGCATGTCAACAAGCAAGAAATGAGGGTCAACCTGTACACTGATGATCTTTTGTGGTCACTATTTTTTTCTGCTTTTTTCCCCTTATCAATCTTTTGGGAAATCCAACAGATACTGAAGTCGAATAGTATCATTAGAGAAGCAGTACAGGCAGTGGCTACTGAAAGAGCAGAACACTTCTTCTTTTATCCTGAAGGAGGCAGCACAGGCCAGCTAATAAACTGACCGTCTCGTGGCTCCATCCAAGTGCTCTCCTTGTCGCAGCTTCTGTGCCAGGGCGTGTGAGACCTGTGGGCTGGTTTCAGATCTGCCCTTAAAAAGAACATAAGCACAAGATAGGCACATGTTCGCTCAGAAAAACTTTCTTGTTGTCCTTTTTTCTCCCATTACTTGAGAGATGTGTTCTGTGTTGAGTGTCTTTTAGAATATTAGTGGTGTTTATATATGTATATGTATACATATACATACATATACATATGTGTATATATATGCACAAATATATACATACATATATATGTGTGTGTGCGCGCGTGCGTGCGTGTAGTTAACAACTGTATAAATGAGCATTTCCTGACATTTTATTGAACAAAAGTAACAATTCTCTTGATTTTTGTATGATATTTAATCCAATTTACTGTCAGTGAGGCATTACTCAGTGAGTTGTTTTTTCACTCAGACAAAATGAGCGGCAGCTGGACAATCCTTGGACTGGGGGCAATAAAAGGCCACCCTGAAATGTCAAATGTTGTCACAAGTCACAATGCTTCAGGTGTCGCAAGTTATGAGGGAGAGTGCCATTGGCATGTTGGATGAAGGGATATCCACAAGAGCATGCAAGCTGCACGGCTCAGTGTCCGTTATCGGACCATTGACCACTGAAGAGTTTGTTTCCAACAGACTGGCACTACTGCAAATTGACCTCATCCTCGTGACCACTCCAGCACAAGATTGCCACATCTGGCTCGTCCATCTGCAGGAACAACATCACCTTTCAACATGATGATACCCGACTTCATGTTACCCACATCTGTATGGAGTTCCTTCAAATGGAAGACACTGAAGTTTTGGACTGGCCTGCATATTCGCCAGACATGCCCCCAATAGAGCATCTTTGGGATGTTCTGGATAGGCATGTCCAGGACCGAGGTCCAGTTCCAGGCAATGTGGGTCAGCTTCGTGCGGCACTCCAGGAACAATGGAATAACATTCCAAAGGCCACCATAGACAGTCTGATCAACAAAATGTGTTGCTCTGAGACACAGCTGGCCGACACACAAGATAATGACAAGTGGAATTCCTCAACCTGACCCTGATCATGTTCAAAAGACTGTCAATCCATGACGAATGTCGTTGTTAGCCATATCACGATGTTATCAATGCCGATATGAAGATCAGTAATTACTGAAAGTCTATTATTTGATTCTCTATATATTGCCTAAACCAGAGAGAGAAGGAAGGAAAGTGCTGAGAGCTAATTAAAAGAACAACAGGCTCATGTAGTTTTTGTTTTTTTGTCTCTTCGTGTCTCTAAGCGATCAGATATCTGGTGTCATCTGAACTGAAAGTGACTCTCTCAAAGTAAAGAACGGCATTCCAGTTTGGATCGAAGGTTTCAATGTGCCACATTTTATCATGCATGATGCTGCAGAGTGAAACCTACGCTTCTTAGCTTGCTAGCACTTTTTCCACGTTTTTTTGTGTTGATAGAATTAAGTAAAATAACATTAAGCGCACTTTTATTTTCTTGTTCTGGTTTTAAATTTTGCAATGTATAGGAACTCACAGGGTCTACGTTTCACAGACAAAGCAGTGTGCAAAGCTATCTATTGCTCACGTACATTTTTTCTGTGACTGATTTTAAATGTGACTGGCGACCTGTCCAGGGTGTACCGTGCTTTCGCCTGCAAAGAGCTGGGATAGGCTCTCGCACCTCCCATGACCCGTAGTGATGGATTAATAAGCGGTACACACTATGAATAAGTGAATTAATGATTTTAAATGTCATTTTATGGCAAGCCGCCACTTTCTGCATACCTGCACTGGATCCTTTGCAGTACCAGAGCGTACCGGTTCACTTTCACTCCTGCTAAAATGTATTATTGGATGATAAACACTCTTATTAAAAGACATTGAACTTATTCCTGAGATCATTTGGCATTCCGCAGCCCTGTTTGAAAACCACACTGAGCAGTGAGACTCTGCATACAGCTGTGGGCTGAATAACTAAGCGGTGAGGCAAATGTCATGTTTAAATCAGGTTACGTGGTTGTGTTGCTGAACAATGCCATCAGAGTTGGTCTGCACTGTTTCCTCGTCCCATTCTGCACATGTCAGCTTTTTTCTTGGTCACTTTGCATATTCTACATTTCATTTGTTTACAGCAAATCATTATACTGTTTTGTATGCTGATACAGGTTTTGCACAAATGTCAGTCTGGCCTCTACGGTGTACTTTTCATAAACTTTTGCACATACATACATGCAAGCTGTCCAGGTCAGATGTGGGTGGAGCTTCACACCCAGGTTGGTTACTGTGGCTGAGAAGGGTATGTCTTGACTGGGGAAAGAAATTGTAGTTATGGAGGATGATCTGACCTAATGGGGGGTACTGATGAGAATGGCTTCAGAGTTTGAGATGTTCATCTGGAGTGAGTTTTGACTTCATCTCCTCCAGGCAGTTGGAGAGGGAGGGAAGTGGTGCTGAAAAGGATGAAGGTGACAAGGAAGGGAAGGGAATGGGGTGGAGGTGGGGTTTGATTGAGGATGGTTGGCGGTGTCCCAGTTCGGTCACAAAGCCAAGCCTAGCCTGTTGAGCTTCATGTGCAAACACTGTGTGAGTTACCCTTCAACTGATAAAGTCTTTTGGAGGCACATCGAGCACTTCAGAGAGGCTCTCTGTGAATGTACATCATAGCGCTCTGCAGAAAAGCATCAACAGGGTTTAGCATGTAAGTGTTTGTAAGTGCAAGCTTCACAGATATGTTTTACATTTGCTTGTGAATTTATTCAGCCCGAGGCCTCACCTCTGTTTCCTCGCTTGCTGTTGAGGGGCACAAACATGTGATCCAGACCATCTAGGCTGCCGTTGAATCCAAGTTAATTGAGCTTGGTGTTTTATCCTAAGTTAACCTTAGGTAGTCTAGCTTCTTTAGATTTCCATAGTCCACGGAAAAGCTCTATATAAACACCAGACATTCTTCAATCAGCAGGTATTTCACTAAAATTCCATTCACCACTATGGCTGATGTCTATTAAAAAGTTGTATGAGTACACCAGTGTTACGTGCCTGATTGTAAACACCTGTCTCCTTTCCCCTTGAGTGCCACACCCCACCTCGTCATGGCCAGGTTTGGTCCTCCATGGTGCACACTCACCTCCCATTGGTCCACAACTGGACCAATCCGCTGGAGAGGCTTGGAGGGTGAGGAGTTAAAAGCACACCAACAGTCAGAAGAAGGGGGGCATCTGTCTGGAGTGTGGCCACAATTGCTTGGTGTACTGGTTGGCTTTGCCCCGTCAAAAAACAGCAGCTTAGTAGGTGAGAGGAGGAAAAGTAATAGCCGTAGAGCTTTGGTTTTGTGTAGACTCCGTTTGTTTAAGATAGCTGTTGAGCTTCGATTTGGTTTGACTCCTCCTGTTAAGGGTAATAGCTGTAGAGCTTTGTTTTGGTTTTGACTTTAGGAATAGTAGCCGTTGAGCTTAGATTTTGTTTTGATTATCTGCTAAGCAGTCGTTCTCCCATAGTGTTAATCATATGTGGTTTTTCTGTTAGATTTAAGATTAGGTATAGATTAAGGTAGTGCTGTGTTGGGATAGTTTGAGGAATTTGTTTTTTTTCAGGTGCGCTTGTCACCTGAGTTACGGTGCTGTTTACTTTTGAATTTGTTTCTGGTTTTGCTTTATTGTTTTAAACAGCATCACTACCCTGAGCACAGGTTTATTTTCCAACTGCTGTTTCACCATTTGATTTGAGCACTCTATAAATTTCAGACTTTACATCTTCCAGTCCCACTCTTTTTTTTGCTACGTCCTTCAACCCATTTCCCCAAACGAGCTGGGTCGTAACAACCAGATATTTAAAGTTCAAGTCAAGAGGCATTTTAAAGTCCACTAGAGGCTCACTAATAAGCTCAGACCAGGCAAACTGTGGTGATAGAGAATAGAAAGCGATAGGTGATAGAAAGCACATTGAGTTTTGGTTCCAGTCATTGCTGCAGCAGCGACAGCAGAAAACAATTGCTGCATGAAATTAAACTATTCCCTGCCACAACAACACTTTTGTGTGAATCGGCACAGGGGGATTATTGTAGTTCCTGTCCATTTGTTTGGCAACAAGTTCTCAGCTATGGTAAATGGAAGTGGAGATGCACAGCCTTCAGGATTTATTGCTGCTCCATGCCAGGAGGGTCTGAGTGGACTGGACATCGTTTAGGTCACATGAGATGGCTGTACACTGTGGGCAGGTAAGTTTGGAATGGAAGTTTTGGAAAAATGGAATCAGTTATCCAAAAAGCTGAAGGGTCTTCAACTGGAGGATGCAGCACAGCAGTGGCCAGAGGAGGAAAAGTTCTGAAAGAAATGAAAGGTGTCGAATTCGCACTCCCAACCATGAGCTGAGGCTAATGGCCTGTAATGAGAACTGACACCATTTCACATCATAGAGAGCTTGCAACCTGTGTGGTACGAAATGAGCATAGTAAAACACAGCACCCATGCAGCTTTTCTATCAACTCAAAACTCAGGTCACAATGTCAGTGTTTCTCCAGAGGTGGAAGTGAGGAATAGGTAGTTTTTTCTTCAACACACATGTCTCTTTTCAGTATTTACTAAATACCTTTACCTACTGGCCTTATTCACAGAGTCAAAAAACCTGTGAATAACTACACTGACACTGACCTACTTGAAGTGCACTCATCAGCCAAGACTAATCTTAATGTCTGAAGAGTCACCTTGCTGAAGCGCCAACCTCGTACTCTAATCTGTTAACCAGTGAAGTGTGAAAGCTGTGCAGTGCAAGTATGGCCATTAAGAAACTTACTTTAGCACCATAATGAAAGCAGCTATTGTTCCTTGGTGAAATAAAGAGGAATGACTTTATTTTTTGTCTTTACTTAATAAATCACTTAGTCCCCCTTTATGGTGGCTGCTAAGAGGGAAGGGGAGAGTGGGAGAGAGGCCTCCTGTCAAATAGTTTGTGTGGAGGTGGTGCTACTCCACCTTTCAACAGCCATCAGCTATCATGGAGTTGCACAGTGAGTTTGAGTATGAAGTGAGAACATTTCTTTTGCTTTTGAAGCCTGTGAGTCTGGATGGTGCTCTGGCAGACTTCCTGCTGACCTTTACTGTAATTGATGGCAGGTGCAGAACTTCAGCAGTGAAAAGGAGTTGGCAAAGTCAAATTAGGTCGTAAGTAGAATTAGAAATATTGTTCTGACCAAGAGTGGTTACTGAACCACATTCTCACAATCGGCTGCAAAATCTTTTAGTGAACTGAGTTTTTACCCTTTGAAGCTCAGGAAAACCTACTCAGATCCACCATGACTGAGAAGAGATGAAGTGATGATATTGAAACATTGAGTCCGTTGGGTAAAAATTGTTAATCATTGTCCTTGAAATGACACCGCAGAATACAGCTGATGTAATCTAAAACCCTCTAAAGGAAAGTAAGAAGAGCTTTTCAACGAATAAAGTGGATGCTCCTATTGCTTGATTGTTTTTCCATTCCAACCATTCACTGTTTGTACCACTTATTAATCCGTCACTACGGGTCGCAGGAGGTGCTGGAACCTATCCCAGTGTCCCCAACCCAGTGTTGGGTTGGTATATTTTTTTCATATTCGAACAGTTCAGATCTGACAAAGAGAGATAAGACAAACTTCCTGTTGTAGCTTGAAATGTTTTTTTTTTGACATTTGAAGGAACCTTCATTTCAAAAGGCAATTTGTGAAAGACCAACAGAATGATTTGAAACTAGAAAAGCAATTTGAGAGTGGGTTTATCACGGTGGAGAGCTCCATGTGTTTGCAGGCAGAGGGAAACAGCTTGTCCATGCTTACATGGAGCCATGTCAGAGGCAGACTGATGACCTGATCTGCTTGATGGATGGAGCTTCAGCCTAAAGCTATCTCACTTTCTGTCAGCGTCACAAACCAACTGCACATCTCTGGTCACTGATAGCACTACTGCTCTCTTCATGCCGTATGAAACATTCCACTTTTCTTCACTTTCCAGATAAAGTCAAGCAAAACTAAAGCCAATCTGCCTTGTGCAGGAGAGAAGGTTAAAGCTGTAGAATAATTTGTAATAAATCAAAATGCTTTGGAAGTAGTGAGGATTCTCATGTTATCTGTGTTGCTGTGCACATAAATTGTATTCTTGTATATCTTTTATTCCAGAAGTATCACAGTGGTGTGCGTGTCGCGAGAGTTCTGTTTCTTAACACCTTGTCAGGACTCGTAAGAAAAAAAAGAACAATTCTTCTGTCGGAGCCTCAAAGAGCAAAGTTTGATATGAAGTAGGCCAGACCAGTTTTATTATCACATTCAAAAGTTTAATGAGTAACAACTTCTAAATGTTCTCTGTGTTGAGGAGCAAAACAATGTATCCACATTCTGAAAAAAAACATTAATATCTAACAAGTTTCTATTCTGTTTGCTCACAATAAGTGCAAATTAGAAACAGAATTGTTTTGGGGTTTTTTGTGTTTTTTTTAAATTGGCAATCGTCAATGATTTCTTTTGTGAGAAGTGTCACCTGTTGGGCGAGATTGGAGCCTCTTGTGGGCCTGTTGTGGCCTGTGAGCAGCATGTTTCACACACCCAATTGCAAAGCCTTTCTTTGCTAATACAGATATCAAACAGGTTTTACATGCCTTACAAGATTCTTGCATGTCTCTGCTTCTGTAATGGTTTCCGGGGGCCCACACTAAGGGTACTATTATGTTGTCTTTAGTGACTCAAGCATTCCCAGTTGGAATAAACCTTGTATTCAAATCAGTGATTTGCCTCGGACTTGACCCCTATATTGGACCGAACACAGAAATGGAAGCAGGAAGGGCTTCAGGCTTCGACATGGAAGAGGAGAACATCATTGTGCATCACGTGCTCTTCTCTCGGCAATAGTGAAGAGAAAACATTGGTCGTCTCTTCAACTTTAAAACCTCATGGTGCCTATCAGGCTTGTAATAGGCTCATGCATGTTTATTGTCCCTGTCCTCTCCCACTGCCGTGGCTTATCTATACACAAGATGCCGACTCACCTCATCACACCTCTGAGACTAAGGCCCAATTCCAATTCTCCCCCTTAACCCTCAAGCTCAACCCTCAAGCTTAACCCTCGATCTCGACCCTC
>JASSRZ010000538.1:0-12743 GCA_032164315.1 Malacoctenus gilli
GTGTGTGTGTGTGTGTGTGTGTGTGTGTGTGTGTGTGTGTGTGTGTGTGTGTGTGTGTGTGTGTGTGGGCGTGGGTGCGTGCGTGTGTGTCTGCGCGCACTTGTGTTGTTTCTGTCAGCCTGTGCGGGCCAAACAAGGAATTACCTTCTTTCAATGAGTCACTGCTGGAAATCAAAGACCTAACAGACTCCCTCTCATGTTTGATAAGCACCCAAACCTGAATCTAAAAAAAAACTTGAACTGTCCGCACGTCAAGAGATTTGCGCTGAGCACCTCTGATGAGTGAAACTAATGAAGTCTTGGTACAGCTTCTAACTGTTTAAACAATAGCTGCTGAAAATGTGCTCGCAGAAGCAAGACGTCTGTTTGCATTGATGTAGAGCTGAATCACACTGACCACGACACCAAAGAGTGACCTTTTGCAACAGATGAGTGCTTTTTACACATGAGTTACTTTATTTCAACAGGCTGAAGATGCTAAACAGTCAAGGGGGATCGCATGGTCACACATAGGTACACAGTTTTCAGTTCTGCAAATGAGGAGAAACAGTTTTCAAAAGTTTTTAAAGTTGCTCATTTGATCAACAGCTTTTGAAAATTTTTATACTTGTGAAATATGTATTAAAATCCAGAGTCCTGCAGAAGCCTTTGCTTCTTCTCGTGGTTTGACTTTTGTCCCATGCATGAGCGAAAGTACATGTTCAGTTCCTGGCATCACTGCCCCCTTTGGAACGCAGGCGGCACGATTTAAGCACCAGCACGGCCTCTCGTCATGTAATCAGCCAACACATGAAGGTCTTCTCCATGTACATTAGGCGATTATTCTCTTGGAGATTATAAAGTTCTCTGTACTTAAATTCCAGATCAACAGAACGAAGTTGCACTCAAACAACCTGATGCAGGAAGTTTCTGCTCGACCAAGCCAACATCCGATGAAGCCGTTGTCATGGAAATGTACCGGCGAGTCAGTCCAACTCCGCCATCAGCCCCGTCATACGTCCTTTGCTTCTCGGTCACACTACGACGCACTCCATCTGATGTTCAGAAGCTCCGCTCACCACAACCTCCAGCATCCAGGGTTCCTCCCTGGTGTTGTGAGCGGTACACAGCTGATCACCTTCGCTGGGAAGACATGTCATGGGGTCAGGGCACTGGTTCTGCAACTCTGCATTGGAAAAAAACAGTGCTTCTTTATAATTTGCAAATTAGATAAGGGGGACACAGTTATTCCTAAAAAACAGGCACATTTTATATATTTGAATTAAGGCGAAATGATGCAAATTATGAAAAGGAATCTTCAAAATAAAACATCCTCCCACACCCATCTGTCACAGAAGCATCACATTTTTCTGTCATTGAAGGAGCAAAAGAAAGTGAGTCAGTTACAACTCCACAAAGATTATGTACAACCACAGACTCCAAAAAAGGCCACTTGTGACTGATTTTTAATGATTCAACAAAATAAATAAGGGAAAAAACAAACAGAATCTAAAGAAAAGTTGAAACTCAGATAGAGAGATTAAGTGTTTACCTTTTTTAACTAGTTGTTCAGAGTAGTAAAATACTTTAATGTTACATCTTTTGTCAAAAATTTATGAAGGTTTTGGTCTCATTAATACTGATAAAAATATTGCTTACTATTGCTATGTTGCAATAACATTTTTTTTAGATTTGCGCTAAATTGACTGAGAAGTGGAAGCTGTGCTGAGCTCTGACAGGTGTGTGTGTGTGTGTGGGGGGGGGGGGGGTGGCAGCAGCAGTCACCCACCTGTGCAGCTGTGAGTGTCCTCTGTGTAGATCTGCAGGAAGACAAGAGTGGAGAGCAGCAGGAGCCAGCGGCGGGCCTGGTCCGGTGCCTCCTTCAGAGGGGGCCTCCTGCTCTGGAAGGCCGGGTATAGGACCCGGCGGGGCCGATGCGGGCGTGGCAGGCTCGGGCGCCGCAAGGCCATGATGGGGCTGGAAGCCCCCATGGGACCCAGGGCGGTGGAGAGCTGATCGCAGGGCAGTGAGGAGGAAGGCATGACAGACGTGGACGTCAAACCTTTGGCTTCAGCTTCGTCTCAGCTTTTGGTCAGACTTCCTCCCACCTGAGGCAGAAGCCAGTGCACTTCTCTGCATCTAATCTGTTGCTGCCACCTGTGACTGAGCCCTCCAAACACCAGCGTCCTCATGCAACATCACCTGCTCCGGCATTCCTCTCAGAGACTCTCCATCACACGCTGCCTCCTCCTGTCTCCCTTCCCATCTTCCCACATCGCCTCTCTGGCTCTGACTTTGGTCCACAGGCTCTATAAATATGAGCAGGGGAGGTGTTGTCTGCTTGCCTTCGGCCGATTGCACCCCACCCACCTCTGGAATTATTGTTCTCCCAAGTTCAAATTATTTTTAGATGCACGCAAGCTCTTTTTTTTTCCTCCTCAAGAGGACTCCTCCACCTCCTCCTCCGTTCACTGCGTTCGAGTGCTGCAGGGTGATTTCAGGCACAAGTCCTCATTAATTTTGCTGCAGTATAAATGGAGTTTTGTTCAAATTGTGCGAACTTGAAAAAAAATCAGAGAAATAGGCATACAAGCTCTTCACCCTACCAGGAGTTGTGATGTTTGGCTTCCTTCAGAGGCCACCTGTGCCTATTCTTCCAGCCATGACCACAACATGGGTTGGAGGGTGTTGCGGGGGTTGGGTCATCGGCTGACCTGGAGGCTGTCTCTTCAAAACAACAGTTGGATCCAACTGCATTACTTAGCCCCCTGTCTAAATGTTCAGCTGACCTCAGGAAGCACTTTTCCATCAGACCATGCATACAAGTGTTAAGGGAGTAATGTATGAGTTTTGGTCAAGCCAGCAACCTACCTCCCCGAGTGCTCACGCAGCCAATGAGCACCCTGAGGTAGAGACCTCCTAACAACCATCGACTAGAGTAGAAAAACTTCATCAGCAGACCGACTGATTGACAAAACGCCCCGATGGTCCCTCTGTGACCGCAAAATGACCTGGAAAACTGAAATGAACTGTTGCATTTACTTGTTTAGCGAACTTCAGGGTCAAAACTGAAATTGTGAAGAGAGCTGCCACCCTTTGGTTGATGTGTAGTTCAAGGGAAGGCCTCAGGATAAACCTGACAGACAGACAACCAGGTTAGTATCGAGAGGAGTTGGTATTAAGTGAGGAAAAGGAGGTTCCTTGTCTTGTCCATTCTCCTCTCCTCTCCTCTCCTCTCCTCTCCTCTCCTCTCCTCTCCTCTCCTCTCCTCTCCTCGCGTGTGGACTTCACCTTTGTTTTTCTTCTTCTCACCCCAGGCTTTGACCACAGAGGCTCTCGCTGACATTACAGGAATGTTCTCGACTGGCTTTGCTTTGAACGGCTGCCTGACTCTCTCCCCGCACGCAACACATGCGCATCCCTGCATGCAACACATTGTATATCGTAATTACATTATGGCATGTGAAGTAATCCAACCCAGGGTGGCATGCAACATGCGGTGAGCGGGCTGAGATGAAATGAGATGAGGACTCGGGGAGTTTTCAGGGCGGGACCCTTTTCATGTGAAAACACTGGAGTGCACATGGAAACGGACTCCCTGCCAGTCTAAATATTTGTCTGCTGCAAGATGTGTATATCCAGCAAATATGCAGTTATTACATTATCACTCCTGTTTGGAAGTTGGTACGTCTCGCAGGACTCTCCATGTGACCTCACCTCAACCTGGACTGTGTTGACCTATTGACCTTCATGTGCTTCTCAGATTGACTGTTGCATGTGCAATTTGTAAAGCTTATAAAAGTTTTCTTTCATTTCTCAATCGTTATGAAATGACCTGCACTTTTTTGCCCAATCCGTAAGCCACATTCAGTTCACTGATGACCGGAAATATTTACTTTAAGTCTTGAATGAATGAATGAATAAATGCTGTTTGTGCTATTTGTTGAGGGACATGTGATGTTTCTGTTTCTACTTGTCACAATGTGGAAAACTGTCATCTTTAAGAAGTATTAAAATGTTGTTTTTCGTGTTGCTTGATCAACATAATTTATAAGAATTCGGTGCGTTACAGTTACGAGAGAGAGTTGAATTTATTTCAATAGAGCCTCATAAAAGAACTCTGCCTCACTACATTCTGGGATTGAATTTTATAAATCATTATGCTTAATTCAGTTGATCGACAATTGATCGACCAGATCCATAACTCACAAATGAGACAAAGTGAGGCTGCAGCCAACAAGTGGTCCGGACATGGTTGCATCGAGCTGGTTCATAGAGACTTGGATGCCATCTGTGGCTGTGGACGAGCCATAAACAGGAGAAAGACACATCCACAAATATTGACCTGTAAAGTTGGAGAAAAAGAGTGGAATACCTTAGAAAAAAACAGTGAATGATGATAAAAAACTGCACTTTATTGACCACCACAGCCAAAAAGATGATGTTGATTCAGAGAACCAAAGAGAGTGTGTGAGTAATAAGTTCCCCATTGAAGTTTGTGAGTGCAGCAAGGTTGCACACCGGGGTTACAAAAGCTGCTCTTTGGCACAAAAGAGCAAAAGAGAGAGCAATGACCACAAGCGGTAGAAAGGAATGACAGAGCCGCATGCCTGCAGCGTCTCCTTGTCTGATGATAATGCGCAACCCTGGATGCAGACAGCCGAAAGTTTCTCCAGCTGATGGCTCCTCGTTATCATTCTCATGCATTGGAACCTTCCAGACTCTCTTTAAATCAACCGCCTCAAAACGGCAGAATCACACAACCCCTCAGGGTCGATGTTGCTCTGACCGTGACTCACCGAGGGCGTGCCGGCCGTTCAAGCCCCGACCGAGAGAAGCGCATGTTTTACCAAAGAGTCTTTATCTCCGAAACTTTATTATGATTGTTCTTATTATTAATAAATGTTCATGAGACAAACTGTCCACACCCACAGTCAGGTGAAGGAGCTGCAGTACTAAATAAAGACCGCTGTTTGAGGGTGGAGCCAAAGTGGAAGTCTGTCTCAGGCCAGCAAGGTCACATGAGGATAACCTGAATACGCTCCAAATGCTTCCCTGAGATCGCATGCTTCCTTTGGCACACGCAATCGTAACATAACAGCAGCAACACTAGAGCAACATACTTTTCTGTCATTGCCTTTTAGGTTTTTTTTTTTCCATTGTTTGTTTTCTTTCATCAATCTTATTCCAGCAAAACATTTCCATCTGCACCGCTATTTGTCTTTATTGTGTGATAGCTGCTCTGATGATTCTTTGTTTTTTTTTGTGAGACTTGTTTTTACAATGTTTTTAATAAATATTTGGAGCTTTCTTTGCACTCTGAGTTGCTCTTTTTGCATATCAACAAAATTAGCTTCATTTTTTTTCTTTAATTTGTTTATTTGACATTTTTATGTTTACTGACTTCTGTTGTTTTGGGATTTAATTTTTATTTTTTCAAATGATTACCAATGATACCACCAGTTTTTTTCCTAACTGATGTTGCAGTCTACTGTTGCGAAGATGAAGCTGAAGCGAAGTCACAAGTGAAAGAACAAATGTGTTTCCTCTGCAGGGTGTTGGGTGCTCCCATCAGGTGAGGAGCTCTGTCACCTGGGAGGAGTTCGGAGTAGAGCTGCTGCACCTCAACATCCAGAGAAGCCAGCTGAGGTGTCTCGGGCGTACGTTTCTGATGTCTTCTGGTCTCCTCTCAGGAAATGTTCTTTTCACACGCCCCCACGAGTGGAGCCCCAAGGATAAAACTGTCCTTTTTACATCCCATATGAAGAATGTGTTCACACCAGGACACTTCAAGGACTTGGTTTTTCGTTGACCTAAATTCCACTGTACGAGTGTATGGTGCGGAACGCTGTGCAGCGTCTCCACTTCGAGCTCCAGAGTTGGTCGCACATGTCGTCAGGGGGTCCCGAGTGGGCTTTGATCCCTTTTCATGGTTCTGGAGAGTAGGACATTCACACAAAAAAAAGTGTATTTTTCCAAAGAAACGACCTTCTAAAGAGGACAGGGCAGTGCCGGACTGATCGAGCGTCAGATCCAGTTCCAGAGAGTTTCTTCTGTATTTTTTCTCACGTCCACACTCTTTCTAACACAGGGTGTTGCACAACATACAAAGGCCCACTGCTGACATAAGATACAGCCGGTATGCGTCAGTATTAAGCACTTTTGCTGCATTCAGGACGCTGTTTTGTTCACACAATACACTGTGAAACACAAGACAGGTACGGCTTGGCACCAGTGTGCTGCACTATCCCAACGAAACAAAGCTGTGACAGCCAGCGATCGCGCTAAAAATAGCTCTGTGTTCAACAAAGGTGTTGGTGTGGTGCACCAAGTGTACAAGATGAACCTAACAGTTAAGTGCCGCAGCTCTCTGGCGCCATGCAAAATAGTTTATAATCAAAGAAGCATGTAACACTTGAGAGGGTTCTTTAATTGTATTGTCTGCCTGTGATGCATAAGTCAACAGGAGATTATTTTAATTGTAACTAATCATATTGGTGAAAGTGGTAACTCCCTGGGTGGTGAGCTAGGAGGAGATGGACTCTGGGAGACATTTGATTGGACTGATGCTTGAGCTCAAATCTTTTCTCTAAAGGACTGATGATTAAGAGTTTGAACTTTGGAGTCAGTCGCTGTCACAGAATACGGGAGCTGCTAAACGTTTTGTCTCTGAACTCAGGTAAACTCATGTAAACTAGTGCATTCTATGGCTGATAGCGAATGCTCATTGCACAACCAGATAATTATTAAAGAAACCATCGGTCCAGGGCATCTCCAATGGCTGCTTCACCAAGTATTGGAATCAAACCAGACTGGAGCCTTTCATGCTGTTTTTTAAAGCCTAATGTAAGGTGTGAGACTTTGTTCTGCCAGGCAGTGTGCTTCAGGGTTAACCCAAAACCACATGAAGACTTTTAGCTTTTCGACGAGGGATGTTGCCGCAGTAACCGAAGGAAAATGCTTTGTCGTTGGAGAAAACTACCTTCTGAAAATCAAGCTCGGCAGGTGTGAACGCAGCCGACCGAATGAGCAAATCACTTGGAAAAAATGCTCTGACTGCTCCCTGATAACCGATTGCTGGGGTGTCAATCATGTGGCCCACATGGGGGTTCTATACATATTAGAGACAGTAGCGGGTGCACACACTATAGTAAGATCCAAAACTAAACAGCAGAAGGCTGCAACACCTTTTAACAAAAGATTACCGGGCGTTAAGATGAGCAACCTACTAAGTTGAACATATTATGCTCAAAATAAGTATTTTTTTCTTTCATCAATGTTCAGGTAATATTTAGGTAATAACATTTCAAACATATCATTATGATAACTTCAATATGTATCCCAAACCCAAAAACATCACGACATCTAGTGATTTTATAGGAAATTCTCCGTTTCACCTCCTTATTTACCTGTTGGGTGTTGAAATCTCTCTCACTTCCATCTCAGTTTTGTATTTTGTATGAGTGGTTATCCAAATACCATAACGAACACGTCAGCTCACATTTCAAGTGCCTATGTAAACAGAGCATAAAGACCAGTAACCAGTCAGCCAAGGCGACACTTTTCGTAACACTGCAGTTTTTTTGCTGATATGATTTGAAAGGATCATTTTCTGAGTGCATCAACCAATCTGACAGTAACTTGAACTTGGTTGAGTTTGAAAAATTACATCTTGACCACCCCGTATGCATTCATGCGTTGTCAAACAGTGTGAAAGGTCTGCGTGCTGGGGAGGCGATGTGTCTTTTGAAACCTCACAGTGATGGATTTCAGGGAGAGACAGTTTGCCAAAGGTCAGTTGCAATATCAGTTACTTTGTCTGGAGCAGGCCCCCCCCCCCCCCGCCTCGCCCTGCCAACACCCAATCATCCGTTGACGGTACGTTAGGCTACAGTCATTCCTGCGTTTGTTACCACAAATGCCAATGCGCTGCTTCACACCTGCTGAGAGGAAAAGGCTCAGCCCTCTTCACAGCAGGAAAGAAGAGGCCGGGGCAGGACCGAGCCTGAACAAGTCTCAGTTATTGTAACTCCATAGAAGAGAGGTATTTCCCACAGCTGCCTACACAAACTGGTTAACACCCAAAGAATTCTGCCCCGTCACGAGTCTTTTGTCCTCCAAGGGTGAAGTGTCACTTTTATTCGGCTCCGGTTGACATTTTCACTTCGTCATTGCCCATTCAGTCAGTCTGAAAGTTAAATGTGCTGTGGCGACAGCTGGCATGCAAGGTGCTGGCCCACCTCAGGGTGCAGCGCCATGCTCGAGAAAACTTCAAACCTTGGTCTTCAGGGGCACTGGGGTAGGTGAGGTCACTTAGTCGCCTCACGTGCCGAATGAGATTAGATGAACATTGAAGAGGCTTCGCATAAATGTGTTGACGTGGGTGTGACCTAACAGTCAGAAAACTCACAAATAGAAATTCCCAGCTGCGTTATTCTCTTTCACATTCTATATTACTTTCTAGAAACTGCTTGTGACTTCCTGCAATGCTGCCGATCATGAGTAGCACCACCTGACGTGTTTCGTTTACCTGAGAAAGTGGATTAACAGCTGGATTTCTCGACAAAACTCTGATGTCATTGTGCGAATAAACATGTTAATCTGTTACATTTGTCCTTTTACTCTTGAACACATCAAAAGCAACCAAAGTGACGCACCTTCTGCCATCTTGGTCAACTCAATATCACTCAAACCCGCCGCTGAGGTTGAGTCTGGCACTGCCTGAAGTGTGTCACAGATGCACAGACACCAATCAAATGACATCAAGAGATGTGGACAAAGAAAATCTCTACAAAATAGATGTGATCTGTAACATTTTATTTTTCATTTTATATGATCAGTTCAAAGCTTAATCCTCATCATTGTTTATCCGTTTGCTATTGCCGTACTTCAGACGGAAAACAACCAGTGGAGCCCCCCCCCCGCCACACACACACACACACACACACACACACACATTAGAGTCACCACGAACAGATATTACTGATGAACTATTCACCTGTGCAACAGTTGCGTGCATGTCCATCAACCCTTTGTGGGTAAAGCTGTAATGCTTGTCGTCTTTAAATTTAGGTCCTGTCGTGAGAATTCCAACATGAAAGCGTCCAATGAGTATCTCTTTTGCGCTGCAGAAGTTCTAATTTGGTGACTAATAACTATCATCGTGGCTGGAAGGAGAACATAAAAAGGATCGTGCTGGGTCAGATCTGCGTGTTTGTCTTCATGCTGTTATGACAACTGATGAATAACCCCACCCCCACCCCCCACCCCCCACCCCCAACCAACTTCCAACATTTCAACGTCGGAACAGCCACGCAGAGTGTTTAAGAACTGCTGAACTCTTTCAGAACATGTCCAACTCTGTAATTTTCAAACAAAAATTTTGTTTTCCAACAAATATGTTGACTGTAAAAAGCAACAAAAATAATTGTTGTTCCATTCCTTTTGCAGTGGCCAAGTCACAGTACTTACATGTCAACTGAAGGGGAAACAGGAGCCAGCTATTCACGTGTTGACAAAAAAATTCATTGAACGTTTGGTGTTTTCGCGCGTAATGACAAGCTGCCATGACAACTTAAAAACAAACACCCGGCATATTTGAAGCAGATTATAGACACACTATCTCAGGAGCTATTCTGATGGTTGATGCCTCTGCATTGCTTGACCTGCAGCCTGAGGCCTGCACCGGCCTGTGATGGGATCCCAGGCTGGCATGACGCTGCACTCACGACAAATCACGCAGCAAGTTTTAACATCTCCAACCCAGGCGTTGCCAGGAAAGTTCCAGCAAAGTCTTCTCCGATGGAGTGTCCCTGCTGACCTGTGTTCACTATTTCAGGCTTTGTTTCTTGTCCAATTGTTCTGAATTGTTCTGTGGTCGAGTCTGATCAGGTCAGGACGGATCACCTCAGTTGGCTGCAACAAAAGGTTCTTTTAGAGACTATGTTACTTCTCACACCTGATGATGTTAAGAAAAGATGAATGGATAGAGGAAGAAGGACTAACAAGTGTCCATGTAGCGCAACCTCTATTTCAGGCAGTCCCCAAGTGTGACACAAAAAAAATCTTAAGCAGTTTTTCATGTGACTGGCAATGGAGTTTCATTAAAAGATGGCGGTTTTCGTGTTTGGAACCCTGTTGTTGAGAGTCTCTGCTCAGCGACGCCCTCGTTTTCCACCATAAACCCCATTTGTTTCTCTCTCATCGTGCCGTCTTTCAACTAATCCTTTTCCTGCCATGGAAAGAGACGATGCTCGCTGGCTCTTCGTGCAAAGAGCACATTATTCGGGTTTTCCAAAGGCACCATCCTCCCAGGGGTTGATGCGGATGGTGCGCTCTGCAAACAGCCAAGAAAAACAGACGGTAACACAGCGACAGCAAGGTTACCGTACACTTAGGCCTCGGGGCGCAATATTTGTGGGAGGTGGAGGTAGCGTGCAGGACACCGCAGCTATGAAAAGACTCACGGTTACCTGAAGGGATCCTCTCACAGGTGTATTCCAATTCAGGTGAACTCAAGCTCAACTTTGTCTTTGAGAGATCAAATCCTTCCTCAGCTGAATTCTCGTTTTGCAACCAGTGGCGGAACCTGATTACATATTGAATTAGTGAAGAGGTCAATCACAGGTGATCGATTTCACGCAAGAATTAATTTCAGTCTTGACCCGGTTGTTAAAAACCTCCAGTGCCGAGAAAAAACATCTTCTCAAGTATATTCAAGAATAGCGAAGTGGTCGACGGCTTGTTCTAGCTTGCTGCTATATGTTAAGCAATGAGGTGATTTGAAGCTATGATCAAAAGTGGGAAGTGCCTAAAAATGTAATGTGAACGTCTGAGCTACATTCAGTTGAAAGAAAAGGTTATAAGAATGTAAAAGGGACAAAAAGCTTCTGCTTAACATGGGATCTTTTTGTCAATAATTCAAGAGCGTTTTGCTCCTGTTTTGTAGCTGCATTAAAAAAAAAACCCTGAATGCTTGGATACGTGCAGGATAGGGTTCATCATATTGTCCCCCTGCTAGTAAGTTCTCACAGAAAGACTTGGCCCCCATTGCAGCGTTTTTGTTTATGGTAACAGTGGAGCCCTCTCATGCCATGTTCGCCCCAATCGTATCGTATTACCACAGGATTCTTTCCTCTTTCCAGCTCTGCGATCCTTCCCCACAAGAGCTGTGGCAGAAGGAGGGCAGCGAAGTGTGTTTGCAGCTGTTTTTTCTTACTGTAGGGGCGCTTCTTTTTGTGGATGCAGAGATAAGTTGATTTCCAGACCTCCCGACCATATGAAGTGGATTTTCACAACACAGCCAATCCCTCTTGTAATTTATTTTGGCCTTTAAAAAAAAGAAAAAAAAGTGCAGAACTTATTCCAGATTCTTTTCCCTGTTGCTAATTGTTATTTTATGCCTGAAAGTGTTGCAATAATTCCTTGCACAGTCTGCAGTATTGAAAACCTGCCGCTGTCCCTGACTTGTTTGCATTTGAGTTACAAGACGTCAAACGTGGCTTTTGTTGATGGTTACCAAACTTCTAAAGTGTTTTGTTCTCATATCGCAACATGTTTGGACATATTTCTGGCCCCAGGTTTAATTTAACAGGCCTTTTGTTTCAGACTCACCGAAACTTCCAACAAATGAGAATATAAGATCTCCGACATCAGATAAACTCTTGGATACTCTGCAACTAATGAGACACAGATTGCAGAAGCGGCTTTGCTGACTTTCATCATTAACGTCAGAACTCGCAGGTCAGTAAAAATGTCCATGGTTCAAGAAAACATTAAAATGGACTTTTACCAAGAATTTTTTTGGCTTTTCTGGTGATTTAGAGACTCAGACATTGGAGCACTTAATGATCTGCAAACTGACACCTTCTGATTTTGATCACCTGTCCAGTTTAAAGCACACATGCACACCCGATTCAACAATTAAACATGAGAGAGCGGGCACTCTGTGCTGCAGGCATGGGAGACAGGACCACTTCGCCAAGTGTTTGCCAACTCGGCAACTTTCTCACTAAAACGGATGACTTTCTGAATATTCTCAGCAACAAACCTGCTGATTACCCTGACCTTGCAAATGGCCCATGATCTAAATGAGCTGTCAGTCTCGTTCAGCAACCTGAGGTGACTTTTAGGCAAAAGTGACTTTCTTTACTGAGGACGAAATTATAGATGGTTTGTCTGGAGGGGTGCTGACGCAACAAGATGCAACATGTTTCTCTGAAGGAGGGACGGAGGAATCAGAGTCGACCTTCATACACACACGCGTGCACACACGCACACACACACACACACACACACACTGGCTGCAACGATCTTGGGATCAACAGAATTTTGATAAATTGAGGCAGTTTCCGTCAACTCGCCAGTTACCTCTTCTGATGACTCCACTCCCACTGGGGGAAAACAAATGTTATGATCAAATAAGTCACATATTGAGAGCTGACAGCGGGACAGCAGGTCAGTGATAGTTGACATGATAAGTTTTAGGCAGCAACCAAACTTTTCTTGGCATGCTCGTTGTCATCTGAACTGCAGCTAACCAACCGTCCAATGAAAACGCTCGTTTGGTTTCAAACTCTGACAGACCTTCAGCCGACACAGCACAGGGGGATTCTGGGGAATTGGCAAATCATCAAGAGACAACTGGAATGTCCCAAACCAATCCGACAACAATAAGCCCTCCTTCACACAAACAGTGTGTGTGTGTGTGTGTGTGTGTGTGTGTGTGTGTGTGTGTGTGTGTGTGTGTGTGTGTGTGTGTGTGT
>JASSRZ010000539.1:0-12742 GCA_032164315.1 Malacoctenus gilli
ACACACACACACACACACACACACACACACACACACACACACACACACACACACACACACACACACACAGACAAATAGACGCAGGTTCCCCATTCACGCACGCGCATGGGTGGGTCGTGACTGACTTCTGGCCAGGACCTCGCTCCAGAGATGATTAAAGCCAGTGGTGACAGAGAGGGACTCGAAACATGTGAGCAGCGCACACGCGCGGCCACTGAATAAAATCTGCACGCCGGTGCTGCAACGCACGGAGGTGTACGAACAGATTTCGATCCGCTTTTGGGCAAGAAAAATGAAAGGAGCCTCGCAGAGTGCGACGGCAGCAGAGCACGCGCTCGGCACCGCTCGGCCCACGCTGCACATCATACGGCTCAACTTTAGACAAACAGATTTAACATATTGAATCATACAAATTGGCTGGCTGTTTATTTTTTTTTTTGTCTTTTTTGACGGAGGGCGGGGTGTTTTTTTCTTTCCCCTGCCTTCTTCTTCTTGTCCGTCTGTCTCTCCCTCTCTCGCTCACTCATTAGGCAGGCACATGAGCTTTCCTGCTACCCTGTGAGCCAAAGAAAGGGAAAGAGAGCCTGCGGCAAAGTGACCTTCTGGGGATGGAGGGAGGCCAGGGGAATTCTCTGACACCACTGATCTCCACCAAGTTCAGACTCCGCTCAGACAAAACTCTGATCTGATGCAGCCATCAGTGATTGACGGGGGTGTGGGGGCGATGGGGGGGGGGGGGGGGATTTTATCTGTGCTAAGGGAGATCATTTGACTGCGGACTGACAAGTCTGGAGATGGCTGTTGGCAAATTAACCCTTGAAGAGGTGTCACGACGGAAGATCTGAGGTGAGAGAGTTCCAGCGTCTGATTAAGGGGAGGGGGGAAGAGAAGGGCGGGGGGAGGGGGGGGCTGTTGGAGGAAAAAATCCGCCCGGCAAAACCAACTCGCTAAGTCTACAAACTGATGAGATTCTACTGACCCTGAGACTTTTCAGAAGTAGCCTGGGAAGCATAATTAAAGGTTGCTGTTTGTGTTTTTTTTTCCCTTCCTCCCCCCCTCCACTTCCCAACCACTGCAGCTATATCAAATTATGTGGCTATAGCTCCCGGCGACACTTGAGAGACCTCCGGTGCCCCGGTATCACCGCTAGACCCTGTCACTGTCAGCGCTTCTGCACACGGCACTGCTCAAGCATGTCACCGAACCTGCAGTTCACCAACTTCGTTCCGCGGCGGCTCTCGTAGAGACGGATGGATATAGAGGTGAGGAATGTGCGGGTAATTGTGCTGCAGGGGCAGGCCTCCTGCAATGTGCGCGCGTGTGTGTGTGTTTATTGAAGTCGGGACACCAGGTGCTACTGCAGCCTCACTGGCCTTACATGACAAGGCCAAAAATTCAAAGTGGAAATTTCAAAGCTGATTGAAGACCCAAGGTGCTCGTTACCGCGATGGTACGTTCCGAAAGTCGCACAGAAAAAGGAAGGCGATTCCTTTTCGGTCGATTCTTTTCATTGTTGTGACTATTCCAGCGTCCACACGTCCCTCTTTGGCCAAGAAGCCTTCTTGTTGCTTTTTTAAATGGTGCCATGTTTATTAGAAAACGTGCATCGTCACATCTCTTTCTCCTCCTATTTGTCTCTCAAAAACCTTCAAATACGACTGAAGTCCTGCAGTAAACCTGCGACACACCCTTCTCCTGCGTTGGTGTGAGGCAATGCAGCTGAAATAGGAGGCGTCAGGCTTCAGTCAGGTCGACCGTAATCCGCCCGCAGCTACCGATGAGAATCTTTTTGATTTTTTTCAAAAAGAAAAAAGACACTGAAATTCAGTCCAGCGACACCTGATCTCTTTCTCAGCTTCAGTTTCCTTCCAAAACGGCGACGAATCAAAGGCAGTCATCAGTCATCCCCGTCGTGCAGGATGCTATGATTACAGCACAGCAGCTGCATGTTGGACGGCTCCAACACTGTGACCAGGTGTTGGGCCCCTCAAGCTCCGGTGATGCACTTTATTTGGTGAGAGCGCGGCGTCTTCCGCAGCTTTTAAAGCAAAATCAGCAGCCCTCTCATTCATCACCGAGTCTTTGATTCGATCACCTTAAGTGAGCCACACCTGGACCCACGGTTGTCATCCTGGCCTGGGTTCACCCTCACGGCAGCCTGCATCTGACTGAAGGGAAGAAATAACGTGTTTGCACGCAGGAATCGGACTTTTGAATGCAAAACAGCGGAGCTCGACAGAAGTGGGGGCGATCCAAAGCTCCTCCGACACTCCCCGACAATGTGATTCCAGTCAAGCTGCATGGCGCCACTGAGCTCAAACTGGAATCGCGCTCGGGGGGTCTGGCCCGACGCACCCCTTGGCAAACAAATGCCGTGGCCACAGAAGAGTAGAGGTCATGAATTTTGGACAAACTGGAAGAGAAATGTGTAGTGCCAGGAACGGAAAAAGCTCCAGCGTGTGGAAATATTTCATTGACCCATCCGGTTCTTCCCTTGCCGGTTCTTTCTCATTGGGGGTCCTCGGGACATACAATAAAATGAGAGCTGAGACGGAAGAGCCACATTTGAACAGTGTTGACTGAAATTTTGGAAAAATTACAACCAAAATAGTGAAGAAACGAAGGCTGCCACGCTGGGCTCTTCTCCGGTCAGGAGTCGTCACAGAGGATACCCGGGTCTTCTTCCTCTGTTGGTTTCCCTTTTGAGCTGGCTCCGCCTCCATTTATTGTTGTATATAAATTTGGCTCATGACGAGTCTGCTTCCTCTGTTGGTTTCCCTTGAAGAAAGAATAGGGCCACTTTAAACTTTGACAAGACCAGAAGTCTGGCGTGACTGATTGGATGGAGTCGCTTGACGACTGTGCGCATGTAAATGTAGTGAAAGTGAACAAGACAGAACGTTTGCAGGTTCAACCTTTCAGCCTAAATAACCTCATATATAAATGTCCAATTGAACAAAAGACAGGACACAACTTTTCTGAACAAAAAACAAACCTGCTCGCCTGGCTTGTACCAAACCTGGCATTGACCACATGCAGCTGCACCCATCGCTCTCCTCTCTGTATTTCCATCTCTCTCTCTCTCTCTCTCTCTCTCTCTCTCTCTCTCTCTCTCTCTCTCTCTCTCTCTCTCTCTCTCTCTCTCTCTCAGCTTGTTTCATTCTATTCTATGCTTTAAGACGCAACAAGACGAGCCAAAGACTCGGTGATCTGAAGTCTGGCGCTTGTGGTCCAAGGACCCAGTGCAAGACCTAGAAAAACAAAGGGGGGGGGGCATTGATCTGAGCTGTGGTACTTTTGGGAGGTGCAGCATTTCCGCTCCAAGAAAACGTGGCCAAGTGCGGGGGTCATGTTTGGAAAGCCGGTGCGAAAATGAGTCCAATGGGCTGTTTTTAGACAAGGCCCAAGTTTCCTGTTTTGCTGCTGCGTAGACACCAGCACAAGTGTGCTGCTTTTTGTATCGCGGGTGACTGTGAGAAGCAGGGGGATGGGGGGGGGGGGTTGCACTTGATGTCTTTATTGTGTCGTCTGCGGGGGGGTGGGGGGTGTAAAGCAGGTGCTTACACAGCTCAGCGCTCCCCCTACGACTGTGCCAACACCGGGAGCAACCACACATCCAGTCTTAATCACCGCGTTCCTTGCCATTTCACTCGCAAGCACGCCAGTGCACGCACACACACATGCACACACACACAGACACACACAGGCACACGCGCACACACCGAGGTAAAAAAAAAAAAGACAGAATCACTCGGGGCACCCCCAATCGCCTGCAGGGAAATCGGGGGCTAATCCGACAGTGATCTAGTGACTCTGGAGAGAAACCCCCCTCGCACAGATGAATGTCGCAGGTTTAGTGGAGGGGAACCAGTGTGTGTGTGTGTGTGTGTGTGTGTGTGCGCATGCGTGCGTGTGCGTGTGTAACTGCAGCTTGCGACTCAGAAACGTTGCACTGGGATAAACTGGTCCAACCTCGAAATGAGACTGGAGCCTGTCGTTCAGTCTCCCTTTGTTGCTTCCTGTCTTGCAATGAACTTTGATTTTCCAGCTGGTGTCGTGTCGTGGAAAGGTTGCACACTGGCATGTATTGATTGCGATCAATTAACGGGAACAAAAACAAAATGGAAATTCATAAACAAGCGCACACTTGTGGCCCCATGCTGGGAACTGCCTCACTCGCCGTGGCTTGCTGCTCCCCGAAAAGTCACATTCTCTTGGTTAACCCCCTCAAAACCTGAGCGCCCTCATGCAGGTCAGGTGGGGTGTCGATATGTTTGGGGAACAGATGATCCTTAACTCATCCCAAACTCCAATCTGCAGATATGGAGCCACATACAATGGGCATGTTCACTCCGACAGCTCTCCTGATATGAGCAGGTCGCCACATTTAAAATCAGGAGAGTCTGCTGGTCAGGACAATATGAGCCTTTCACCTTCACTTTGCCACCAAATTTCAGTGTGTGGAAAGGTGGGCAGGGTCAAGTGACCGATCGACAAAGCCCACCATCTCTACATACTCTGCCACAGACGAAATCAGCCGCCTTTTACAAAGTAGGCAAGATTTAATTTCTCTTCTTTAACACACTGAAATAAATGTTCATTCCGACACTTCCAACACCAACACAGCCTTTGTAGCTGTGAGGTAACACGATTTGATTTCGGGTCTGCTGTACTTTTATTTTCAGGCAAGCGTTAGAAAAATAGCTCTTGTGATGAAGAGGTTTAAACTGAGTGCAAAAAACTCTCCCCAACTCTCGGAATAAACTGTAAAATCGACCACGCTGGGAGGAAAACAACGTCGAGTGGTCAAAAAGGCTCGCTGATCGCTGCTGGTGTCGGATGATTCTGCAGTTCCTAAACTTCAGTTCCTGGAACCTCCTCCATACGAACGGTGTCTGTGCGAAAAGTCTGTTCCGATTCAGGAGGGATTTAGTTATGTCCACAATTGATATAGGTGACCTCCTGCTGAACCCGGGAGGAGATTAAACCAAAGCCGTCTTGACTTATATTCGACAAATCTCATCACAGTTGAACTAAAACTGGTGGGAGTCCAAGCGATTGTCATTCGGTGAGGAGCATGGACTAACACATGCAGGATGTATTTTCACCATCCGCCCATACAGACCTGACCTTGAGATGTTTCCAGGGCGATGCGCTCCTTCCAGTGTATCCCAGGTCTTTCCTGGGGTCTCCCCCTGGTGCCCCCAAGGCCTGGGACACCTCCCAAGACATGCCTAAGACATCTCCCAGTGGACCAGGAGGCAGGTATAAAAGATGACTGAGCCCCCCCCTCAACTTCGTCCTCTTGATTAGGAGGAGCCACAAACTTTACTCTTTGCTCCTCCTGGTTGATGGAGCTCTTTACCCTCCCTGCGGAGGGAGCTCTGTTCAGCCACTTCTTAGTCGTGACCCAACATTCACAAGGTGAGGAATGTAGACTGACTAGTCAATAGAGGGATTCACTTTTCCTTCACACTGGCCTCTGTTGGTCAGCCCAACGAGCTTACTAGCCAATGCAACAGCCTTCAACGCTTCCAGAACAAAAGCATTTCCCCGTGACAAGATCCTTAGGATGGTGGCACGGTGGCATCTCTGTTTTGTGTCTGTGTGTTTTTCTATGTACTTCAATTCAGCTTATATTACGAGCAAACAGTTCTGTAATAACAGCAGGTGGAAGGACAGACGAGAAATGAAGGGGAAGAAGAGAGACCAAACAAAACAAAAAATACATAATGTAGTGAGAAACTAGATATGAAAAAATTAGAGGATTGGCAAGGGAAAGTCTCAGAGAGAGAGAGAGAGAGAGAGAGAGAAATATGGACGGAGCAGAAATATGAAGAGAGTTGAAGCCGGCAAACAGTTTGGACTCCCCTGGGAATGATCTGTTCATCCCACACATATCGAGGGATGAAGTAGAACAAATGTTCCGGGGCCCACATGTCACATAACAGAGACCGGACGGTGCCACAGCTCCGTCAGATTCCTCGGAGCTTCTATTGTTAGAAGCGCTATTCCCACAAGACGCCGTGAGACCGAGTGCGGCGAAGCAGCGCAACCTTTGGAAAAATACGTCTCCTCCATCGCAAAGGTTTGGAGTGGGACACTGGGACACGCCGAGGATGAAGAGAGTACAAGTATTTCCATGCTCACCGAAAATCAGGTCTGGTGGGGGGGGGGGGGGGGGGGGGGGGGGGGCCCCCCCCCCCCCCCCCCCCCCCCCCCCCCCCCCCCCCCCCCCCCCCCCCCCCCACAACATGAGTACTTTCCTCCTCCTACTCTTGGATGTTGAATAAAGTAAAAGCATTGTTGAGTAATATTCAAGCTCCGGGGGAGGGCAGAGCGGGATTGTGGGTGGCGCCAAAATGTGGAGATTGCATGTTCTTTCATTGCCATCGCTCTCAAAGGATGAGTATGTATGGTTGTTCTGCCAAACAACTGGGCCTAACGTGAGTCCATCCATCCGTCCGTCCGTCCGTCCGTCCGTCCATCCGTCTAACCGTCCGTCCATCCATCCATCCATCCATCCATCCATCCATCCATCCAGCCGTCCGTCCATCCCTCCATCATCCATCCATCCATCCATCCATCCATCCATCCATCCATCCATCCATCCATCCATCCATCCATCCACTTCCCCTTCCCTGGTCCAACCCCATGGCATTCCCATGGCGACAGCATCCCTCCACAGTGCCCTGCATTAGTCTTTATACTTCTGCCCTAAAGTCTATCAATCTTTGGGGGTTAAAAAAAAAACCAAACAACTTAACAATAAGCAAAGCTGAAGCACCACACCGCTTACATAGCAGGTACAGTTGCTCCACTGTGCATCCAAACTCGCAGAGAGATTAAAAGGTCAAATTTTAACAATTGTCAAACTTCAAAAATGCATCTCGATGGCGAGGTGTTCTCGAAGTCTGGCTGCGACTTTTGTGCGTTTTGGGATGAAGCCCGTCATGTGACTGAGCCTGCACAATGCAAAAAGCCTCTGAAGCGACCAAAATAAACAAGAGGCGGATACGAATACACTTTGGATTTCGCACCTTTTTACTGCTGCCTCGCGCCAAAATGTGTGGGAAACTCTCAAAAAAGTTTGTTTTTCTTTTCATCCATTAAGAGGATCTGTTGAGTATTTGTCAATTATAATTGTTGAGAGAGTTAAGATGCACTGCGTGGTGCGTTCACAAGACAATATCTGCAGATCGACAGCAGCCACGAGTGGCACTGAATAGAAATACCCAAAAAGAAGAAAAATGGATCACAGGAGACTTTTTTGTTTTTGACAAAAAAAAATCAAACACAAGAAAAATACTTGATAAAAGTAAAAAACTCGTAAAAACAGAAAAAAACTAAAGTTTCTCACTCCTTTATGTTGGACTGGCATGTTTCTCCTCGGTGTTGCGTTGCGTGTAAAGCTGCGTGACATCAAAACTGTGCAGCTGATTGCGGCGAACACAAGTCCCGATTTTTAGATCCACGCAAAAGCCGTTGAGAGTGAGTTATAATTCATATGTGGCTGAGCTGAGCACAAAGCTGTGAGACGTTCACTAATTCATGGTGAGCATAATATGAGGTCACAGAGGTACGCTTCATTAAACGGGTAGAGATGCAGAGACATCTTACCTGAGGAGGAATTAAGAGAGAAGAAAAAGGGGGAGAGGGAGAAGAGGAGTCAGTGATATGTCAATAAAGCACAGGCTCTGCAAAGGACTGTGTCGGCGAGTGCAGTTCACACGCCCACACAGTCCTCTAAAACATCTCCCATCTCGGTGCGTTCAAATACTCCCTGGAGACTCGAGTGTGAGCCGCGCGATCTGTTTTTGTACCGTCACCCGCGTTTGCTCTTTGTCTGGCTCTGTCTTTGATTTCTCCCACTTCAAAGTTCATCAACAGGGCGTCGTCGCTTTGGAGAGTTTGTCAAAAAAAAAAAGAAGAAGAAGAGGAGAAGCTATGCATGTCATGGGTGGGAGGGAGCATGAGTGATGGCTGGATTTCATTTTGATGTGCAGCTTCAGCAGGCGGTCATCACTCATGTGTGATCACTGCGCCGGACTGCCGACAAAATAAATGAGGGGAGAGCAGAGCCGTGATTAATGTGACTTACCTGCGCTTGCCATGCAGTGACGGGATGGAATGTGAACAGTGAAAGAGGTTGGGATGTGTGTGTGTGTGGGGGGGGGGCGGGGGGGTGGACGAGCAGCCTTTGGGTTCATAGACACAGCACTCTCCACAGCTACAGCATGGTGGCGGAGTCATCAGAGCGTCCGGCTCTTGGTGAGAAGGTCCCGGCCTGGCCGGGGCCTCCCCACATGTCGCACAGGGGCCTCTTCCCACAGTCCGAAAACGGCCAGTGGGCGGTCCAAAAAACTCCACCGGTAAAACACAGAAACCAAAGGTGGGAAACAGCCAGAGAAGCAGGCGCGACTGGACAGACCAACGGGGAGTGAATAACCAACACAAGGCACGGAGACGGACGAAACGCAGGTTGGGATCCCAGGTCCGCCACCAGCAGAGACGGAGCAGGGCAGAGCCCAAAAACGAGGCTCGGAGGAGGAAATGCAGGGGAGGAACCGCCCACAAAACACATCGAAGGACATGTCGCTCAAAGAACAACGAGAGGGTTAAGCTGACAGCAAAGAAAAGCACAGAGGGACGACAGGGAAACTCCGAAGGAACTCACAAAGCATGAAAATAACACAAAAAGATGACAAAACAACACAATAGACCAAAAATAAGTGACACACAAATGGGCAAATGCATGAGAAGCATCAAATCCTGAAGACAACTGAAAGCAGAATCTGCAGCTGGAAGGGAATACATTCAGTAGCTGGCAGTCTCCCTGACAAGCTGGGTTTTATGAAGCTTTTTTTTTTTTTAACTTTGATGACTGACAAAATATTTGCAAAAAGAAATAAGGACACTAAATAATCGTATACCTGACCTCGTCGTCGAATTGAAGCCCTGATTTGCTTCGAACCTTCAAAATGTCAACGGACAAAGCGCCTGTAAACTTGAGCGCGCCGAGGCGACCTCGCGGCCAAATGTTTGTCAGAGAGCGAACCGGGTCTCTGCGAACGGAAAGGAGACGAGAGATGCCATCAAGACGAAGAAAAAGATCCTTCCAGGCGAGAGGTCATTGGAGTGGCCGGAATAGACGGAGTCGAGGAGCGGCCCAGGGCTTGCCTGCAACAATATGCAGCAACACGTAAAAGACAAAACGCTCCAACGGTGAGACCATCATATACAAGCGCTGCTCCCTCCTCTGGCGCTCCTTCCTTCCTGCCTTCAGGACGAGCGAGCTCGTCAAGAGTCCAGTCAGGTTGATAGTCAAGTCGAGTTATGGCGAATGATCACTGTGAAACCTGATGCGGCGATGAAACGAGTCTACTGGAGATAAAGAGATTAGATAGAAAACACATACTGATGGCAAAAGAAAGGTCAATCAGGTAAACACACAGATCAGGGAGGGGGGTCACAACCAGTGTCCACATGCAGCCAGATTCAGTTCCCTGTGAGCTGATTCAGAGTAATTATACAATGTTCACCTTCAGCTGAGAAGTTTTCCTTTACTGCAAGCAGCAGGGAGACACAATAGCCTTTAGAAGAACGTATCGAATCTTTCCTGCTCATCTCGCTCTGACTGATCTTTCACCCCCCCCCCCCCCATGTTGCCAGTCCACCTCCATGCAGCAGAGGGAGCTGCAGCGAGGCACTGTCAGATCCGTCACCTCCATTTCAGATCTACTGAGAACCACAGACGGGAAGGAACGAAGTACAAATACTTCGTATGAGTGCATGCTCCCTCCCTACCACGCTGCACCTGAGCCTGCTCTGTGACTTGACTCACCTGGTGCTCCGAGTATATATGTGGGCTTCTGTGCTTGTCTTGTTGCCAGTCGCAACCAGCCTTTGTTCCCTGCTTTAGTTCCAAGTTCCGGGCACCAACCTGAGCCTGCCTTTCCCTTCGACGTTGCCTGCCCACGTATGATCCCCCGAACCGGCCCCTGGATTTGCATTTGCCTCGTCTCCATGGACCCCCACCCCCCGTTCAGCGCCTGACCCCTGCCTGTCTCCGGCCGCGTCCCCTGGATCATCTGCGTTTCGCCTTTGCTGGCTTCGAACGCTGGACTGTTGACTTGCGTCGTTGGAAAATAAACTGTTCGCACCGTCGCGCAGTTGAGTCCGCAAAACCCGGCCCCGTCAGCGCCGACAATTACGGCGAGTGTTTCGCGAGTAGGCGCCGCTGTTTAAACCCCGCGACGCAAGCTTGCACATCCAGGCCCGTGCGAGTGCGATTGATTTTATTTTGAAGTCTGAGTACTCCGGCTCCTGTCTGTGTTTTTCGGCTCCTCTCCTGCACACACAATTTCACAAGGTAAAACACACACATACACCCACACACTTCTGACAGGTTTGAGCCACGGCGAGGTTCCGCGTGAGGGTTTTTTTCAGGAGAAGAAAAGCGAAGTCGCATCTCAAATTATGACCAGGCTCCCTCTTTGAAGGGGCCTACGAACGGCACGACTGGAAAGATTCAAAATGACGCGTGACGCCTCCTCCCGCTGCACCCGGCAGATCACAGGCTCCCCACTATGGGTGTGACAGACCGGGAAGAAAATGACCCCCCAACGTCTAACGTCCCCATCCTGCCTCTCATCTCTCCAAACTCTATACGATTGGACAACGTCGCACATGTGGACTGGATGATCTCTCAGCAGCATCTCGGCAGAAAAAAAACGCAGACATTTGATCATTTTTGACTGTTTCTCTGTGTTTTGATGCAGAAAAAAATTGGAGGGGGGGCGTGGAATTAATGAACATCGGAATACAAGGTGAAAAAATGTGCTGGCTTTTCAGAAAGGAGTTATGTAATCACTCACTAATGATGATAAGCATACAGCGGATTACAAGAATAGCTGCCAATGTGTTCAGCTCTCTCCTTTGGTTTTATTTAATAAGCTTCAAAACATGAGCTTTCAGCAGCGGTGACATAAAGCCGGGTGTGATTTCTGGAGCACTCGAATGAAACGGCGTGACTCCAAAGTCATAGATGCTCCAGAAATGTCACTTAAAGGGTACAATTGAGTTTGTGATCTTGGCCCTTCAGGCCAAGTATGTTTAACACCCCCCCACCCCCACCCCCACCCCCTGGATCAGTAAATTGCACATTCAGGTGTCACAGGTAAGACAAGTCCAAGAGTGAAAGCCAGAAGGTGAAGAGAACATCATAGGCCTGGGGTGGTAGTAAATTTTGCTGGACGATATACAGTATCCATTCATTCATTCGTTGTTTGCACCTGCTTCTTAATCCATCACTACAGGTCTCGGGAGGTGTTGGAGCCAATCCTAGCTCTTTGCCGGCAAAGGCAGGGTCCGCCCTGGACAGGTCGCCAGGGTAACACGGCGACAAACAAGCATTCACGCACCCACTCACACACACGAACAGATAATTCAGAATCATCAATTGACCTTATTGCATTTTTCTGGACTGTGGGAGGAAGCCGGAGTAGGACGATATATTATCCCACAAATTATTGTTGGTAAAAAATACTATTGTTGACCTGATGGAGACCAAAATAACCACTTTTGTAATGGTAATATATCATTATAAGACCAGTGCGCCATTTTAAAATGCAACAATGAAGCCTTTATTCAACACTGAAATGTCTAGAAACAGAACTTTCAAGCAAATACATTTTGTAAAAGAGTCGGCAGTTTCTTTTCCACCTCGCTCATTGGGCTTGAAATTAGTCCCACACTTCAGCTGTAGCGATACACAGAGTGAACCCTCTTGTCATCCGGCCCGTTTGGAGGCGAGAGGCGCGATAAACAAATACACGAACGCACAGGGTGATAAATCGAGGCCGGAGAAAATGATCGAGTGCATTTCCATTTATCGTGTGAATAACTGATTTCGTGATTATGGTCCCAAGGCCAAGGAGAACATCAAAGTTGATGTGGCTTGGGGTCTCTTTGGGAAGGTGGGAAGGTTCTATTGGAACACATAATTTTTTTTTTTTTTGGCCATTTCCCATGCACTAAATATGAACACGTTATTCAAAGGAAAGGGGGATGTGGAAATTCCCGTGTCCTCTGTAAAAGGTGCGAGATATTTTTGGAACGCAGCAGCCAAAACGCTGCGTGAGACACCTGCTGGAAGTTCACCTTCTCAAATGTCCCGCCACAAGCCAACTCCAGCTGCTGCTCCGCTGCCTTACAGTCACTTGAAGCTCACGCACCAGCATATCAGCGGCGGACGAAGCCAACGATCCAGCGCGCACGCTTCACTGAGCGGACGTGACGTCGGGTGAGTATTATCACCGATTTTGTTATTCTTCCCCTTTTCTCAACTTCTTACCGTCCAATCATCTTTGCCGTGACCAACAGCACGTGTGTGTGTGTGAATGGCCGATGACTGGCTCAGTGCACGACGTTCGGGTTCATCCTTCGGAAGGGCTGGTTTTCCTTTGATTTGCTGTGGACAGTTTGAACATGCGAGCATGACGAACGATCAGAGTGGGAAACACAAATAAGATGGAGTACGCTTGACAATTGTTGGAATTCTGTTCTCTTATTTACCTATTTCTTAGAATTCCTGTGTGTTTCAAGAAAAAAGAGTATTTTACTTCTCCAATCAAAGAATAATCTTACAGTCAGATTTGAATGTACGGTGCAGAGCTCTGGGTCATTTTCTCCCTAGCAACCAGACAAAAAGTACCATCTTGTGCTCAGCAGAGAAAAGACG
>JASSRZ010000540.1:0-12740 GCA_032164315.1 Malacoctenus gilli
GTGTGTGTGTGTGTGTGTGTGTGTGTGTGTGTGTGTGTGTGTGTGTGTGTGTGTGTGTGTGTGTGTGTGTGTCAGGCAGTGTATAAAAGGTCTCCAGGTTTCCTCTGAAGTCACTTCGGTGTCTCATCGTTAGAAGAGCTGCTGTCACCAACAGGGACGATGTGAGTACTTAAGTTACTTGCAGTTTTATTGTTTTTATCTTTACATTTCAGCTGTAGATGCAATTTTTTTAATTGTAAACATTACATTTAAAATCAGCCAACCGTTTTCTGCTCTTTACAGCCGACAAATAGAAACTTTAACCCAAGATTTTTTTCAAAATTTTTTTTCTTTTTTCAAAAGATCTGAGTTTTTTTTATTGTTAATTTGTCGAATGAACAGATTTTTGATGGATTTTTGTGTTTTTTGATGTGATCATGTCAGTTTAGCACTTTGGGAACTGTAAATGTAAAGCACACTGCAGTATTATCATAATCATCATTAAAAATTATGATAATATAGAAGTAGAAATACTATTATTTGAATAACTGTCAATATAAGGACCAAAACTGAGCTTTTTAAACGAGCACCCACGTTGTTTTCTAACAGTTTGAAGTTAATTGTGAACATCCAGCTGCTTCCTGTGTGTGTGAACTCCACCACATCAAGTTGTGTTGTCTTGTGTTGAGTTGTGTTGGGTGCGTTGTGTGTTTGCGACTGTCGGGATGCAGAAGATGCAGCTGTCCCACCGGCCGGTGCAGTGGCTCGCCGTCACGCTCCTCCTCGTCGTCTTCACCGTGTCGGCTCGGTGTCAGCAGAACGAGAGGTGAGCGTCAGCGTTTCACCTGCTGTCAGATGAAACTCGCACTTTGGTACAAACGATGTCTTTAATTATACTTGTTTAACAGGAACAATTTGTCGTTCTGTGATATGTATTCACTTTGTCTTACATTGAAGCTGTATTCCTGCTCTCTCTCTCTCTCTCTCTCTCTCTCTCTCTCTCTCTCTCTCTCTCTCTCTCTCTCTCTCTCTCTCTCTCTCTCTCCCCTCTCTCCCCTCTCTCTCCCCTTCAGTCGTCGGGCCGTGACTGAACACCAGCTGATGCACGACCGAGGTCGAAACATCCAGAGCCTGAAGAGGCTCATCTGGCTGTCCAGCGCCATCGAGGGGCTGCACACGGCTCAGACCCGCTCGGCCGCCTTCAGCCCCTCCAAGGTCCTGGACCTGGCTCTGAACCCGGCGCTGATCCCCGCAGCCGGGACCCCCCAGACCGCCCGGGTCCGGAGCTTGCTGAGAAACTTCTTCAGTCCCTACCTGACGCAGCTGCCCGACGGAGAGCCCTGACATCACCCTGATGCACACGAATCAGGCGACATGTCCCAAAAAGCGACCTGGTGCCAATTGTTTGTAGAGTTAAAAACCCAAAGTGGAAAATTGAAGTCAGTCTCTTGTGGCAGGACACCAAATTAGAGCCTCTTGTATTGAGAATTCGAAGGTTCAAAGGAACCAAACATTTCTTTTTTGTATTTCTAACTGTCATGTTTTCTGTCACTGGTATTCATGATGTATGTACATATTAAAAGTGGCCAATGTTTCCATTTACTGAGCTCAATTATTGCCAAGCGGAGATTGGAATTTATAAGAAAGGCTTTGAAAGTTACAAGTTCAGGATTTCCTCCTCCAAAGGACACTAACAAGCGATAGTTACCGATAGTTATAGTTAAGGGTGATAGTTAAGGGTCCATAAAGTACTTTGAAAATTTAACTGCCTGTTGCTTTTATTTTGAAGGCTCGCATTTCTTGAGAGTGTGTGTGTTCACCAATGTTTCGCTTTGACAGAACATTTTGGCAGAACTCAAAATAAAATGAATTCAATCTATCTATCTAGCCATCTACCTTCCTGTCTAACTTTAGGTTTTCTGCAAGCTCATTTCAGAGTGATTTTAATTCCAATCTGGAACCTAAAAAAGTTAAAACCATAAAAAAAAAATCTTAGAACACTTTCAGAGGCTGCAAAACTGTGTCAAGCAGTGAAAAACATTGAAAAACGTCAGGCTGAAGGTGCAGCCTGCCTGTCAGGTCACGCTGAGAGAAAATCCACCCGTCTCAATAAAGTATCGCGAGATTTCAGCGATGGCTAACGATACCTAGCTCCACCGTGAGAACTCCAGTGACACCGGTCGTGGTGATCCACCTACAGGTGCGGACGCTGCTCCGGTATCTCAGGTCACAGAAGGGGGGGAACCTGAACCTGAAGGTCCACTCAGAGGTGCCGCCTGTCGGCTGGAAGCGCCCCCACCGCCCCCTCGGACTGTCCGCGGCTCTCGTCCTTTATTCGGCCAGGTCAGTCGGCGTTGGCGTCCGTCAGTTTTGCAGCTCCTTCGCCGTCCCCGAGTTAGCATATCAGGTTAGCCGCAGTCACAACGGGAGGTGAGGCGTCGCAACGCTCCGATTTCGCAATACTTTGCGCTATGGAGGCGTTTTTTTCATTTCTGTGTGGGTGAGTGAGATATAAAAACACGCCAGCCAGCGAACAATTTAGCGTTCCCTCGCTGACCTGGGTCTTCCTTCGCTGCTTGTTGCGCTCCGGCTAAAAATGCTAACCCGTCAACGCAAACTGATGGAGAATTCAGCTAGCAGCCAGTTAGCATTAGCGGCGAGTCGGAGGTTGTTTGCTGTCGTTTGTGTTTGTCAGCAGCTCGTGTGTCACTGACACCCCCAACGGATCGCTTGCCAACACATTTACGGCTCCACGACAGGGCACGCGCCGTTGTTTGTGACTCCCGCGGCCGTAACGGTCGGGCGGACGAGCCGCCGTTGGCTTCTTGCGCGCCGGGAACGATGCGTTTAACCGGCGCTGGAGTCGACCTGTAACACGCTCGAGACAGCAGGTGGGAGGCTTCCGTGTTTGGAGCTCTGAGTCTGGTGGGAAACCTCAAATCTTCGCAGTGATATTTTACTGTTTACCGTCCCACTTAAACTCACTTCTGCTGTCGATTTATACGGATGATTTTACACCCAAATTACTAGAATTAAGCTCATAACCGTGTCATGTAAACTGCATTTCTCTGCTTAGTCTCGTCCTCCAGTAAGGACTTGTACTTATATAGTAGTTAAAATGCTCAAGTCTGATTAACTCTGTGTACTCTGTGTATTTGTTATGAGGAGAAGCAGAATTATGTCCCTGTTTGTGGTTAAATTGTCTCTTTTTGTCATCATTTTCTCTCTCTTTGTGGTTACTTTGCTGGTTAGTTCCTCATGTTTTGTCACACACTTTCTTGGTCCCTGCAACAAGTTGTTTGCACGCCACTCGCGGTGATTTAATGGTCATTTTGTGAGTTTTCCACCATGGCTTTTAATCTCTGACTCGTCTCATGAAGCCGTGAAGCCACTGGGACTCGCTCAAAGACATTTTCTGCTCCATTGCGACGCTCGAGTATGTATTAAACTTCAAACAAGTCAAGCTGCTGCCGCAACTATTGATTATTGAGTATCTAAAGAAATCTCTGTAAGGGTGAGAGTTATTACATGTTGACACACTGAATCAGCATTTCTTCATGGTCTTCAATTGTCTCTTTGAAGTTTGCACACACGCAGTACTCTATGCATCTGCTTGGTCATCTTCTGCCCCTGAGGTCACTTTATTTACTGTGATTGTTTCGTCTTTCTTGATGGACAGTGATCATTTATCTCCTAACGGTGGAGTTGTGTTAACTTTTCGGACTCCTCATGATATTTTTGTGTGTTTTTGTGGTTGTTTTGCGTGAGGTTAAGGACCTGTGACCCTTGTACGACCTCCTCCCTTGTCTGTCCTCTGAGCTCAACCAGTTATCTTTGCATGTGCGGACCTGTTCTGCAGCAACTTTTCAAGCGCTCATTTGGAGTCACCTTCTCTTTAAACAGTTACCATATTAGGAAGCTTTTAACAAACTGTTTTCAGTTTCTTGTTCCAGATGAACAATTTCATCTGAGTCCCAGTTTTCGTGAAGCCCCTTGAAGGTCGCTTAAGTCTGTTTTGCGGAGACAGTTTAGCTGCGCAGCCTCGTGACGGTGTTTTATCTTCCCAGGTATCATCCAGCCACATCCAGACCCCCGCTGTGGATCTTTAGCCCCTCAGGCAGGACAGTGGCAGAGGCAGCGCCAGAGCCAGAGCCATCGGGGACCAGACCAGTCGGCAGCGGGGCTCCATGAGCGCGACGGGGCAGCAGCAGCAAGGGGGGGGCCTGCGTTCTCGCCGAGGCCTTGTCCGGGACAAGGACCCCGGGCAGGGCATGGGCATGGAGGCGGCCTGCTGGCTGGCCCCCGGGGTGCTGCGCAGGCTGATCGAGCTGCCCTCTCCCCCCCTGTCCCGACACCAGCTGAAGAGGCTGGAGGAGCATCGGTAAGGTTTATTTCCTGCTGATGTGGGCTGCGAGGCTGTGATTTGTCACCGATATGTATAGAAAGAGTACAGTCATGCCCCGAGGTCGGCCACTGCGATGTGGAGAGGCTCAGTGTTTGCGGAGGGGAGCGTGTGCAGCATGTGGCGTCCTGACGTCAACACGATTCAGCTGCACTGAAGACTTTATAGTCAGAAGAAGAAGGGAGGATGTCTTTAAAAAAGTCACGGTGTCATTTTCACCATCACGACCAGAGAGAGACTCCTCGCAGATACAGCGAGCAAAACCTCGAACTGAACCCCGGGTTCTGGTCCTCGTTGCCCCCCTGCAGGTACAGCAGTGCCGGACGCTCCCTCCTGGAGCCCCTGATGCAGCGGTACTGGGAGTGGCTGGTGGGCCGCGTCCCCGCCTGGATCGCCCCCAACCTCATCACCATCATCGGCCTGGCCACCAACGTCTTCACCACCCTCGTGCTCGTCTACTATTGCCCAACTGCTACTGAACAGGTCAGGCTGGCTGCGGTCGCCTCATTAGGACCGACAGGCTTTCACATGAACACACTTCCTGTTTTCGTGGTGTTTTCAGGGTGTGAGATGTGATTCTGTTCAGTGAAGTAGGAATTATAAAGAAGTAGAATTTTTTTCCCAGTTCAGTAAAACTGTGAAGTTTATCCGTGCAAAATAATTAAAGAAGGAAATAAACGCTTGGTTTGATGACAGATGTGTCAAATTAAGGTCACATTTTTTGGGGGGTGAAGCAATTCACCTAAAAACATGACGTTTCACTTCTTCCTCTTCTGAGGTTATCGTGTCTCCAGGCAGAAAACATGACTGTTGAGGTGTCGAAGTGTCTCTGAGGTTAAACCAGGTGAATAGACGTGATCCGTGGTGACTGGAATCTCGGTTTCACTGGGAAACATCCCGGTTTCTCTGGACGGTCCACATACCGGACCGCCGATGTTTTTGTCCTCACCAAATGCCGCTGGATGGTTCGAGTGTTCGTGCAAACGTGCTCGAGTCCCAAAGTTTCAATACGACAGGTTAATGAGTTATTTTGGTGCCTTAAACGAGCTACAAACCTGCAGTTTAAAGAGTTTAATGACAAAATCTTAATAAATTAAATCAAACAATAAATCAAACTCAAATGGATTTTAAAAAATCGATCTGATAATCCCCTTTTTTCGAACAGTTTCAAACGTTTTAATGTGAATCTGGTGGTTCCAGGCTCCCCTCTGGGCGTACCTGTTGTGTGCCGTCGGCCTCTTCATCTACCAGTCGCTGGACGCCATCGACGGGAAGCAGGCCAGACGCACCAATAGCAGCTCTCCGCTGGGCGAGCTCTTCGACCACGGCTGTGATTCCCTCTCCACAGGTGGGTTTGGCTCTCTGAGAGCAACCGAATCCCCCCCCCCTTCTCTGTTAACGCCGCCCTTGTGGTTGCGTCTGTCCCTGCAGTGTTTGTGGTGTTGGGAACCAGCATCGCCGTGCAGCTGGGAACCAACCCGGACTGGATGTTCTTCTGCTGCTTCGCCGGGATGTTCATGTTCTACTGCGCCCACTGGCAAACATACGTGTCGGGAACGCTGCGCTTTGGCATGTGAGTCCACGAAAGCTGCTCAGCGTTTCTATGACGCGTTTGTCTCGTTAGTGACTTGGAGCCTTCACGGGTAACGAGCTGCTCGGATTGTGCGTCATTTTGATACCCAACATGCTTTTTAGGGCATTTCTTCCTCTGTGAGATAAACATTCTTGAACATTCGAACCTCTAAGATCAACATGTTCACTCATTTATGAGTCTGTCAATACAAACTGGAATATAAGTATTCAATTTCTGATGCAGCTGAACAAATGGAGCTAGGGAGGGTCTATTAAGCTTGTTTTAATTGGATAAATCTATTTTCCAGCAGTCTATTCTACTTGGTTATTGGTTATTTGTACTCAATTCTACTGTCAAATTCGACTTAAATGGAAGAGATAATGAGCTGTTTGTCTTTCTTGGCGACCTACAAGCTGCAAGAAAAGTAAGAAACCCTAAAAACGGAGTAGTTTGTAGTGGAAAAAGTCTCTGAACTTCAAGTACTGTGAGAAAAGTCTGGTGGACTTAAGTTGTCATTCATCAGCTCCGCATACAAACACGTCAAGCGAACGTAAACCGGTTTTTCCAGTTAACAGTCCAAAAAGCCAGAAGAAGAGGTTCAGATGTGGTCGTCTTGTTGCTCTGGTCCTTTGTTGGTGTTCAGCGCTTCGCTGTGCGGCGGAGCAGCAGTAAACGTGGATGTGTTCTGTGTGTAGATTTGACATAACAGAGGTGCAGCTCTGTCTAGCAGGATTACAGATGCTCACAGCCTCTGTGGGTCCCGGCCTGTGGAACGTGACGGTAAACCTCCCGGCTGCCGCTGCCGCCCGCATGCCGCCCTACCGCCCGCCTCCACAGCCGCCACCGACCCGCACGCAGCCGCGAGGCCGCTCGCAGACGAGCACAGATTTCAGCTAACGACGTGTGATTTCGCACTTCAACTCGACGAGACCCGAGGCCGCATCCTCCAGCGCTCACAGAGATACTTTATGTGTCCTTCAGAGCACAACTTGTGTGGAACGAGGAGTTCCGGCAAGCACCAAATGAAATGTGACTACAGAGTAGGAAGTGTTGGTGGAGGAAGCCGTGGAACCAGTTAGTTACAGTGAATAAAAAACTAACAAAGTGGATGTGAAGAAATTAGGGAAAGATACAAGACATGAAGGAGGTGGTTCGACTGAAGAAAAGGTTCCTGACATAATCGCTGCAGCGTCTCCAGTAAAGGCTGAACCAGTTGGCATCTCCTTCTTGATTGAAACAAACGTCCAACTAACGTTTGTACAAGAATACATCCCTTAGAGAGGGAATTAGTCCCCTTTAAGGGTTTTACACTTGAGTTTCTCGAGAATTATCTTTTGTTGTGCCGCTCTGAGGAAAAAGAACAAACTTCTCTGGCGCTGTCGCGTATTTTCGGACCTGCGGCGAAGGGTTCAGTGCCTTCTCGCGCTTTAAAGAGGAACCAGGAGCCTTCGAAGCCAGAGAAAACGTGACTGATTCCCTCTTTGGTGCGGCTGCTTCTCTCTCGACTCGTTCACCTCTGATTTCAAGGAGGAGGAGGAGGAGGAAGCGGCTGCGTGTGCGGCAGTTTGTTGTGTTGTGCTGTGGAGGACGGCGGCGGCGGCGGCAACGACGGCGGCAGGATGACTGTGTGCTGGTTGGACGTCACTAATCCTCCCTGTAAACTCTCTGCTTTCTCCTCCCACTCAGCATTGATGTGACTGAGGTGCAAATCTTCATTATAATCATGTATTTGCTGGCCGCCGTGGGAGGATCTGCTTTTTGGCAGTCACTGGTAATTCAGCTTGTTTCTAATTCCTGCAGATAAACAACAACAACAACAACACTGGCGAAGCTGTTTATTACGCAATCATGTTTCAGTCCTTTGATGTAATTATCGGTTTGCTCTCACACGAACGCAGTTTTTTCGAGATACAGACGGGTGCCAGCCTGACTAACATTACTCATAAAGCCCAATGAACATGATCTCTAAAGTGGAAATTCAAAGAGACGTTAACACTGGTGTGAATGTGTGCGCGCGCGCGTTGCATCACTTCCTGTCGGTTCACCGTCTTCACGTCTGATCTCCAGATTCCGATCCTCAATATCCAGATGAAAATGCTTCCGGCCATCTGTACCTTTTTAGGAGCCATCTTCTCCTGCACCAATTACTTCAGAGTTATTTTTACAGGCGGCGTGGGTAAAAACGGATCCACAATAGCGGTAAGTCGATCGGGGAAAAGTCCAAACGAGAAACAAAACAAATGGGAAAGAAAAAGTTTCTGACACTGGGAAGTTATCGCTAAATTTTTACTTCTAAAGACTGAGGCTTGAACTGGTTTGGTCAGAGAATTTGACGAAATCAATCCCAAAACTGAACAGCGGGGGGCAGCACTGAGTGAATGCCGGCGAGTTTATTGCAAACATACGGAAAAAATGTAACAAACCACTTGTTTTCCGAGGCCACTTGTAGTTTTTGGCTGTCAAACAAGCCGTTTAAATGAAACAGAACAGAACTAATCAAATAATTGTTCAGCTTAATTATTGCCGACAGATGTTTGGTTGTTTGTCAAAACTATCTTGGGAATAAACATGAACTCAGTGTTCAAGTGACTTTTTGTCTTTTAATTGAGCTGCAATTTGATCGGATTAGTGGTCAAACGTGAAGATATTTTATCAGGAGTCATCGTCGTACTCGATTACATTTCAGGACGAATCTCGAAAGTTGAGTTTGATATTTTATGTGATGACGAAAACCAAACATTGAGGTCTAACTGTGTGTCTCTTGTGTTTTGTCCTCAGGGAACCAGCGTCCTGTCCCCGGTCCTTCATATTGGCTCGGTTATAATTTTGGCCATGATGATTTACAAAAAATCTGCAGTCCAGCTGTTTGAGAAACACCCATGTCTTTATATCCTGGCGTTCGGCTTCGTCTCCGCCAAAATCACCAACAAACTAGTTGTAAGTCCGACCCGTCCGCTGGGGACGCCGACGTGACATTTGTCTTCGTGATGTTTGTTTTGTTGTTGTCGCTTCTGCTGCCGGCGTGTGACCGCGTTGGCACCAGAGCTCTTGGAGACAAGACTCCGCTTGTGGAAATGAAACATTGAAACGATTCAGTTTCACTTCTGTGTCTAAAAAGGCTCCAAAAGCAGGAAGCCGCTGACACAGAGCCTCCCAAAAAAAACCCCGAATCTGACAACCTCGGCTTGTTAAACTGGCTCGGTGTCGCCGAGGCTGAAACTTTCACCTCGTTAGATAAACCTGATAAGAGCACAACAGCCGCTGCAAACAACAAACAAGCACATCAGACGTTTGGAGGCAAAGCGGGAGCGATTCAGTGTGACTGCAGGCTTCAGTGTGTTTGTCTCCAGAGATGATCTGAGCTGCTCTGTGTCTCCGTCCTCTGACTGTGTCCTCCGTCTGTCCACAGGTAGCACATATGACAAAAAGCGAAATGCATCTCCATGATTTAGCCTTCCTGGGGCCGGGACTGCTGTTCCTGGATCAGTATTTCAATAGTTTTATCGACGAGTACCTGGTGCTCTGGATTGCACTGGTGAGTAAAATCGCGTTCGCTTTGTTTGAATAGAAAAAGAAACAAACAAAACCGAAGCTTGCTTGATGTCTGGACGTGTCGCAGCAGGAAAGACGCGGACAAACTTGATGGCGTGACTGATTCCAGATCAGAATCGAGTGGCTTTATTCCTCGTTTTCCTGCTGCGACAAGTCAAAACGGGCCTCAGAAGTCATTAATGTAGGAGTTCAGCGACTCTGCTGATCTCTGTGAGGATGGTTGTTTTCGGACCAGTTCACAAATATTCTAGTTTTTTATCACTGAGACATTTCAGTCACTCTGACATTTTACAGGTTGGAAACGCCAAATTAGTTTGTTCCTGTCCCGAAAAAGGTGAAGACACAGACGCGACTCTTGTTTTAACGACATGAACATTGTTTTTTTTTTATAGAAGCCTACTTTTTTGTGAAGTCATGTCTTCTTCTCTGTGTTTTGGTTTATTCCTGTGGCGCCGCCTACAGGACTGGAGGCTAAACTGTCGCGTTTTCATTGGTTTCGCATTCACAAACGCATTTCCTGGGCTGAGTTTTAACATAAAGGTTTAATTTAACATCAGGATTCTCTGTTTTTGTTTTGACCTGAAAAAAATAGCTGACAGTACCTTTAAAAAAGACATTTTTTATAGACAGCATGACATCATCTCGTTGTTTTATTGCAGATTATCGTGACTGAATCTTAGAGCCTTTCTGTGGGCAACATGTTGTCACTTCTAGTTGGAGTTACAGTGACATGTTTACATATTTGGTCACTGTTGGTTGTTTATGTTATGTATAAGCCCTTTAATGATAAGATTTTTTAAGAAAGCAAGTGGCTCTCAATAAAATCAGCGATGAAAACACCTTGAAATTAAGTGATGTCACTTTTTCAAACCAGTTTGATGAACTTTTCCTGCAGTTTAAGTGAAAAATGTGGAAAATAAGTGAAAAATTGAGCTGATGAAGACATGATAAGATGGTTAAATTGTGAGAACCTTCATTTTTGGACAGATCGGAGCCATCAAATGGTGAAACTTCCCGAGTCCTCAGGTTCGCAGGGCAGTAAATGTGCTCAGACGCTTCCCGTTTGTCCGGGTCAAAACGAATGACGGCATGTGTGTGTTTGTGTGTGTTTTCTGTCTTCCCGTAGATCATTTCCTTCTTCGACTTGGTGCGTTACTGCGTCAGTGTTTGCAACCAGATCGCCTGCCACCTCCACATCTTCGTTTTCAAAATCAAGCCTTGTTCGGTGCTCAGCTCCGCCCCCCACTGAGGACTCGCCGGCCGTCACTGACTGTGGCCCCGCCCCGTTAGTCGCACTCATCTTTTTTTCTTCCCTCCACGTTTCCACGTAGAGATGCAGGGAAGGGGGGGGGGGCGTGTAAAGTTATGTGCTTCTGCCAACTGAATGTGAGGACAAATAATATATATATCTATATAAAGATACTGGAATATTACTGTCATTGTTTCTTTCCCACCAGTGCAGAGCGGAACTGCTCCCAGTTCCGTCTTCTGCCCGGTAACAGGAGGTCTTCTGACAAACTCGCCGTCACTCGGAGCAAACGTTTCAGGAGAGAACAGGTGCTACTCGCTACGTTCGCAGAGAGAAACCAGAGCGCGTTTTAACTGTCGATGTGCAAGAAGAAGAAGAAGAAAAAAAAACTGTATAGAAGATGAATCAAAGTCTTTGCTTTTCATGATTATAATTTCTTTTGTAATATTTACATAACTTGACCTTTTTGCTATTGTAAATATCAAACTGTTACCGTGTCTGTGCTTCTCTTTTAAGTTAAAAAAAAAAAAACAAGCAACTTTCTTTCTCACATTTATATGATGAAAAAAAACAAGCAAAAGTTCATGTGTTCACCTGTGAAGCGGCTTCGTCTCCTGCTCGCCGTCTCGCTGCAGCCACACGCGGTTTTTGGAGGAAACTTGATGTCGACTTGATTTTCAGTCTCGCGCGGCATTTCGGAGCTTCTTTGTGGGACGTTCTGCTCGACGGCGTTCCGGCGTTTTCTTCGGTTCCAGACGCAGGAGCGAGTCTGCGTTTCGCGACTCGTCCGACGCTCGGGTTCGTTTGCGATCTCGCAGCTGATGTCAAAACGGTTCGTGAAAGTCGAGCGACGCTTTGACTCCTTCCTCGTGTTCCGCTGTCGAGTTTTGATCCTTCCGATCCGATCGCTCCTCAACTTTTACCTCCCGCAAAATCTCAGAAACACAAACCAGCGCTTCTCCGTCAGGCCTCTCGGACGCCGCCGCTCGCTTGAAACCTGCGATTCGTCTTCAGTTGATTCTTCGGCTCCATGTTTTTTTTTTATTAAACATCAGAAGAATAAAGTTGCTGCTTTAGGTCAAAGGTCGTAACATGAATGTACCGTTTACAAGAAGGGAGATGACGTCGGTGTTGTGCGATCCCTCCTCATAATATTAAACTGTGAAACTGCTCATCTTGATCGCTCAGTTGTTTGTTCAGCTTTGTCTGTAGTTTGTTTCTTGTTTTTTCACAACCAGTCTGCTTCTAATGGTGCAAATGGCCCACATAGAAACAACTCGCGTTCACCTGCAGCTGATCTGCCGCTAAATACAAACCAGTCTGTTGACTTTGAGTCTGTTTTAGTCGTTCGAGTGGAATCTTGTTTGTTCTTTAGGTGCTTTTTGATGACGTGCTGGATATTTTGTGGTCGACTGTTGATGTGGAGAAAAACGAGACATTTCAGGAAACATTTGTTGACATTTTTCAGTTTTATTCAATGTTACGATGTGAAAATAACCGATATACAACGAAATCTGACTTTCTGCCCTGTTGGAGGTCAGATATGTTGATTCTATTCTGTGTGTTACTTGGACTGAACGTCAGCGTGTGTCCAGTGAAGCCGCAGTAACTCTGACACCACAAAACATCCAGATACACGACGTCAATAGTTATGTGTTTTGGGGGTTTGCTGACGCGAAGTGACGAGTCGAGTGTCGGTAAACCTGAGGCAGCGCTGCCTGTGTTTCTGGGACTTTACTGGCTCACCGCTGTGAAAATGTGTTCAGTATTAACGTGATCTTCGACATCAAGTTTCCTCCAAAGAAAAACAAAATGTGGTTTTTAATACCGCAGCAAAGCGACTTGTCGCCCTTTGAATACGCGGCGTGTTCGCGTGTTTACGCAGATTGATGGGCGCAAAGATTTGAATCCAAACGTGTGTGTGTGTGTGTGTGTGTGTGTGTGTGTGTGTGTGTGTGTGTGTGTGTGTGTGTGTGTGTGTGTGT